>JACXGM010001045.1:0-15354 GCA_016801145.1 Umbra pygmaea | reverse complement strand
AACAAATGGTAAGAGCATTTCATTCATTTTCAAAGGTATGAAAGCATTTTAAAACATTTCAGCCAGCCAGTCAGTGTCTTGTAACCAGTGCTTACTTTGTAAATCCAGAGGCCCCAGTAAGCTTGCAAGAGGGAAAGAAAAAAAACACAGCAGCATTTTTCAAAGATATTGACATTTAATTCATAAAAAAGCCCTTGCGGGTTGGATCAAAAAGCCAGGTGGGCCGTATCCAGCCAGAGGACCGTACTTTGCCCCCAATGACGTAGTGGCTGGACACATTGCTTAGCTGTGGTATATTGGCAATATACGACATACACCCAAGATGCTTTATTCCTTTTATGAAACAGTCATTAACACAATTAGAGCAGTTAAAGGTGATGTCAGTTTTGTTGTTGCGACTTTATGCAATCCATGCATCTATATTATTTGCTTTTGGCAAAAACTGTTTGGATAGGTTTACAGATGAGATCCTTGCCGTTTTCGCAATATATAACATGACGGGTTTCGCGCATGTTTACAATATGTAATTAACCGATGTATGTGACGTGCGCGAAAAGGTCCCGGTACCGGGTACCCTCGGGATGAAGAGGTTAATGTCTGATGCACCAACATGGGCATAGATATTCAAATCATCCACTTTAATGAGTGTTCCTAGACTTTAAACCACTTCATTATACACAGTAAAAATGGCTGTGTTAAATCAACACCCTAAGTGTTAAATTAACCCTCTTCAGTTTGTATATAGGTCCATTTGGACCTATATAAACACTGAGAGTGTAATTTTAACACTGACGTTTTTACTGTGTAGTAATAAGTCTCATCAGCATTTCAATTAACATGATAATCATTGATATTTAAAAAGTGTTATAATAATCATGGTAAAATCCTAATTCCAATCCCAAAATGACATTCTGAGCTACGAAATATATAGCTGCCCCCTGCTGGCTGAAGTTATTTGCTCAATATCCATAAAAGTTAAACTAGATGCTGAGCCATGCTTGGCTTCAGCGTAGTGTTTTGCTATCACATAATCCACGTTCTCAGTCACAGCAACGTGTACATTAAACACTTCTTCATCCTGAACCAATAAAAGACAAGGGCACACATGGCAGGTGAGCATATAATGAGGGTGGATTAACAGTTGATGCACTGGGGAATGAGAGTCTTCCAGTTGAGTTGTGACACTTTCTGAGCACTAATAATGTTTTACTAACAAGCACACCCTGTGTAAGATATAGATGGGAAGATAGAGACATTAGGAGGGTAGTTAGGACAGATATAGAAGTGGTGTATGGTGTAGAGTAGATATGTGTGTTAGTCCTTTAAGGAGAAGTTGCTCACACTATCTGTGCTGCCATTGTCTTCATATAAACATCTCATAGCTCAAGTCCTATTAGATGACAAGTTAAACCTGGTTATAGTCTTGGTATTTTACAGTACATATGTATCCTAAAACGGAGCCTCTGTTGGGGTTGGGGGGAGAGACAGAGAAAGGGGTGAAGTAGAGGGTAATATTAAGAGGGATAGTATGTTGGTGTTCATACCTTCACACCAGTCACGTTTTCAGCCTTCATCTTGATATGCGTAGCGGAGAATTAAACTGGAACTTTCTCTAAGGCTCGTTGTTCAACTCCTCAAAGTGCATCAGAGGGATGTAAATGGTACCAGGCCCTAATAGTGTAATGAAAAATTAACTGTTACATAAAAATATTATATAATTCACTGCCTTAATAAATACTAGTGCATTTAAAATGATGTATGCTATTGAACAATTAAGTGATAGCTGAATGCTTGCTGTGCTACTGTAGGTGTGACCGTTAAGCTCACCTCACATATGCAAAATATCTACATGAGCAAAGGCACCCTCGCTTGCTAAATCAGAGTCACGCAACACCCCCAAGGAAGATGGCTGGCAGTTTCAAGAACCTTCTGGGGGCAGCCCTTTGAGGCCAGCAATCCCCGTGCACACCTGCCCCTGAACAAGACTTCGTCAAGAGAGTTACATGTGGGCTGTTAAGGAGCATTTCTGGGCTGAAGCCAAAACAAATGAAGAGAAAGCTGCAGACTTTGCTGCCACAGCAAAGCAGGAAACCAAAAAGGAGGATGTCAGTGAGGAGATGGAACGAGCAGAGGACAGAAAAAGTATCTTCTACCCTCATTCACCATCCAGAAGAACCACCGGTGAGGCCGGCCAGAGAACGCCATCTTACCTCGACAGGAGTTTAGTTTTTAAGGGTTGATTTAATGACCTTGTGTCATTAAAATGCCCTTCAGGTCCCTGAAGAGACACTGTCTTTTCCCTGTGAGGCTTCCCTTAATTATGTATTTATTTAACACTGTTGTTAGGCAGTTAAGAAAGACTGCCTAAACAGCGTCTAATTTAGCATAGTTTTCAATTAGTCATATTTTTATTAACATAAACTATGCATATCTGTACATACACATAATGGCCATTTGCTTTAAGCATCCCCTTTAAACCGCAAAATAATCCAACTACCGTATTATTTTTATGTGAGAATATTTGTAATGGAGAGAGGCAAGGAGTCAAATGCAGGTGGAGTTTTAGAGATTCTGTATTTTGATGGTAAGGTGCTCAGCAAGAGAAATAATGCACTAATACTTTCGAGCTGAGAGTGCTAGAAAAATAAAGGCAGCCGATAACAACTGGCTGAATGAATTACCTATAAACAGGTAGCTATCACAGACAACGAACAAAGGAAATACTTGTTACGGATACACATACTAATGACACAACACAAAATAGGTGAGTACACTGTAAAACCCAAGAAGTTAATGGAACTCCAAATAATTGCTGTAACTGATTACATCAAAATCTTTAAGTACAACTAACTCAAATTTTGTAACTTAATAAGCATTGTAGCTCAAATAAATTGAGTTAGGTTTGCTTAAAGATTTTGATGTAATCAGTTACAGCAATTATTTGGAGTTCCATTAACTTCTTGGGTTTTACAGTGTAGGAGGGGGCGGTGGCTCAGTAGGCCGGTGACATCGACCGCTGGAACCTAGACACCCCAGAAGAGGGAGACACCACAGATGGAGACTTTACAATAAATATTCAATGTATTATCATTAATACTCTTTGGCCACAACAATAAAACCACAGATAAGAAACAAATTAACAGGATTTGGAGCCCAAATTTGTTTTTGCTTTCCCTTGACCCTTATACCACCCTGTAAATGACTGTTAATAACTGCACAATAAACATATTGAAATACTGCAGCTGTTTATGGAAATTATAATTAATCTTAACAATAGTTGAACACATAAAGTACAGTGTGATAACATTGATTTTGTTAACATTTTATGTAAGTCATTACCATTACTCCATGAGTGGGCAGGAATGTCTTGTCCAGATGATTGCCATGATGTAGCACGCTGCTTTGAGATGCAAATATATCGCTATATTTGCAGAGAACATGGAAAGTGGTGTGTGTGGCTTAGCTGAACAGATCAGGGCCTATCATAAGAGTCTAATTTGCATGTGCTTTTGCCATGTTTGAATGACTTGGAAAGTCTAATAAATACTAAGGGAATTTCCTGTCTTCTAATTTTTTCAATATCTATTTTTCTCCCCGTCCAAAGCGTCAGGTCCAATTACCCTTAACCCTGCCTTGTCTGCAACTTCCTACCAGGTTCGGAACAGTTGAAGGGGATGGGCGTTCTTCCTTCAAGCCCATGTTGCAGAGCTGTCCGATTCATATCACTCTCCTCGTTCAACTTGGAAGCCGTACTCGATCAGTACACGCGCAGAAATATTATACATTCTCAAACAAAATGTCCCTGACTGGACTCACAGGCTGCTCACAAGGAGACACTGGACTGTGTCAGCATGGGCATAAGAGTAAGTTTGATAAGGGGGCATCGTATACTTTACACAAATTGATCGTATTATTGGGGGGCACCATATTACCTGCGTCTACATTTTCGGGGCTCCTATGCCCTTGGTGGTGTGTCAAGGTAAGTGAGCGACTATTCTACTCCTTCGCCATAGGCAGAGCTGTACCAATCCACGCCGCCCTCCGCTGGCCTCCGTATGTGTCGTTGTTAGAAGTGCTGTAACCAGGATCGAACACTAGGCCATTGTAAAGTAGTTGTCCTGCAAAGCACAATGTAGCCCCGTACTTCACGGGTGCCCTTCCCCCCTTGGACAAAATCCAGCCTGGAGGTAAATACAAGCCGCCTGTGCAGGTAAAATGTTTCCTGGGCAAATATCCTACTGTAGATGACATGAAAGTCTACAAAATTACCTGCATCAAAAATACAGTAGCCCCCTCAAGTTTGCAGGTCTGCTCTCAGCTGAGAAGTCTTTACTTCTAACCACAGCAGTTGCTGTGGGCCAACAAGAGAACAAAAGCATTAGCTCTCTTTCATCCTTCAACACACTGTAGGTTTTGGACTGGTTAGCTAGCGATAAAAGAAATGTGTCTGTCTGGGTGTGGAACTGATGCAAAAGTTCATAGTATACAGACGGACATTGTCTGTTGACTCACGGTTGATCACCCACATACCGGAATTAACACTGATCTCGGAATTATGACACATACAGACTGCAGAATAAGCTCTGTATAATCACAGTGAAAATTACAATTAAACTATAGATTTTTCATGAACAATAATCTAGTTATTTTCTAGAATATTCAAATGCATGCACAAAGAGCTCATTAAAGCGTCATGCTGTTAATTTGGACTGTTTCTATACCAGCACAGGAATACATGTGTTGAAATGCATTACCCGCTATCAAAAGTAAAGACATCACACATTCATAAGAATGAATTATATGTAACCAATATCATCGTTTCATGGTTCTCTAATTACATTCAGAAATTATGAAATCAAAGTCTATCCATAAACCATAAAATACAATAAAGCATATTAAAATGCTAAGCCCTTTATTTTTTAATCCAAACAGTTTAATTAATTAAATATCACTAATTATGTTAAACTAATACTTAGTAAGACATCACACCTCCTACATGCACCAGTTTGTCAGCAGCTGGCCCCCTGTATTCCACTGCTGATTAGCCTGATAAGATAAGCATGTGTAGTGCTGATTGGTCCCTGTTTGGGAGACCAGATGCAGCTGGCAGTGGTGTTGGAGGGCCAGTAAGGTATACTCTTAACCCAGTACCCCAGGGCTGTGAAGGGGAGAGGGCTTCAGCTGTGTGCCATTTCTTTGACATGGGATGTTAAATGCGTGACCTGCCATGGAACTGAACATATGACTAGCAGTGTACAAGCTAGTGTCATGACCAGAGTTTCTATCTGACCCTCTTCATTCTAATCATTCCCAGCATCCAATTGGCTTATTCACCTTACCTGTTCCCACTGTAAATATTCCCCAGGACGTGGCTGTAACTGAGAATGTGTTCTCGGTCAACTTTCCTGGTAAAATAACAATAAATACATAATGTGAACAGGAGTGGACAGGAACATTGTGTCCAGAAGATTGTCGATGCCAGGCCTCTTGGCCATCACCTTCTTCCCAGAGGAAGAACACTGAATATTATTAACCAGACTCTAAGGATAATTCACTGTTCTTCACATTTATCAGTTCATATATTTTCATACATATCACTTAACAAAACAATTGAGTAAAAATGACAAAATGCTAAGCAGATTGGTATCAGCTAATTGCACAACAAAGAGTAATTCTGCCCTTTTTATTAAACTTTATTGCAGATTAATATGATTCATGTACGTTTCACCTCTGAAGACTGCGGCAGGTTGCAAATAGATATTCATGAAATGAGGTTGGAAAGAAGAAATAAGAACAATAGTCAACAGTATCAGTCAAGAGACATGCCTCAGCCATTTGGTTATTCTAGTGAAACTGTTGAAGTCCAGACGTCATGAATATTAACAACAGAAATTCCTGCACTGAATCTCAATAAGAAAACGAAATGCTATCATGGCACAATGTTAACACTGTTAAGTGGCTTGCCATTTCACACTTGTTACACTGTGAAATAGGGACAGCTGTGATGGCCAATCTATCTGCAACTAGAAGGTGTGCATGTCATTAAGTTATAAACCCAAATAACCCTCTATACTGTAATATTCAGGGTAACTTTATTAGGCCTAATGCAATCCCATAAAAATGCCTTCGGCAATGTAGTCTGCCCCCTTGTCCAGGGACCCTGAACCCATGTAGTAGTCTAATCGGGAACATACTGTACCTTGCCCAAAAAGTATTTACAAGCTATATAAGTTGTACTTGATCACAGTTATTTGTTCTTAAATTACACAGCACGGAGCACAGACGTGAACTTGTGTGTGTGTACAGTATAATGCCAACATGATTCATATAGATTTTCTGTAATATTTTTCTATCTTCTAGATTAAAAATAAATATAATTCCAAAACAATATGTTAGGGGTTCCTGCCAAGGGCGCTCTGAAATATCCAAGTCATACGACCAATATAATCAAACAGTGATCTCCATATGTCACAACATTGTGTGGTGTTGAAGGAAGGAGGGAGACCCAGGCAGGTAGATGGTTTGACGTTTTACTTCAGCTGGTCCAGTAAATGTACAACAGATGTATAAAGTGCAGGTGACTATTAGCTATTAGCTATTAGCGAGTGCACAACGGTAGATGCTTAATAATGACTAAACCATCTTAGAAACACGGATAGCTACAGAGCGTACACAATTAACTCAACTGTATCAACAGGAGTGCACAATGAATATAACTATGCTCTATAGGGGCATAGACACTTCTTTTAAACATAAAGAGCATACACATTATGTAACTAAACATCACTCTTCTCACACTCACGCAATGTAGTATAGCTCCCGGACGCACCAACATGACCATCAAATAGACTAACAGATTATCATCACGTAAAAATGTATCAATGAACCACGTCAATCCCCTGAACTCCCGAGCTCATGTAGGAACTTAATAGAGAATGGCTGTAGGTAATTAAAAATTAGATATAACAAGTACATGATTAACTCAACCGAGACCTATCCATATACATGGTGTTCAGGGGGGTGGTGCCAATTGTTCCACAATACACACACATTATAAATGAACACAAATCAACAGTACAAGGTACTGGCCATGATAACAAGGAAAACAAATATACACCATTAACAGAAATAATCATATATATAGACAAAGAGTCTATTGATCAGTACACTGCCACATGATCCCATAGTGGGAAAGTGTGACACCATACCTGCTCCTGGACTGGAGACTTCTTAAATGTATTCACTTCAAACCTCATTTAGCTAACTGATTACAATAATTACCTGACTGAAATGCTGATTGAGACAGCATTGGTGTTTGAGTGAAAACCTGCATAACACTCCTTTAAATGGTTTGGAGATCACTGATCATACGAATGGAAATTACCCTATTTTAAAATTCACTTTGGTTTGAATTGGGATGTATATTTCCATATGTATATAATACATATTCTTACAAAATCAGGGCCTTTTGATGATGTGTTCAGTCAACATGTAACATTAATAAAAAATTACCAAGATTAAAAAAATATCAAAATGGCAGTTTATTGACATCAACATCTGATTTTTGAATATAAACATAGTATTCTAACTTTAATATGTTTTCCAATCTTTGAAAGATTAAGGTGGGAGTTTACTGTACTTGACAATGATCCCACAAATTATTTTATACATTTGTGTTATAGAGATAATTTATGGTTTCTCTTGTTACATAATGACAATGCATTATTAAAATGTGTGACTAGGAATAGTTCTCTGCACTACAGTACATTTCTGTGCTAATACATTTTCCTGGTATTTTTTCGTTTACATGTATTTAATTCAATTCCTTGGGTAGTTCCAAAACAGATTTTTTTTACTTCAATGATTCGTATAATGGGAAATTTGTCATGAAATGTAGATCATATAAAAAAGTATTCATCTATTAATGTTCACTCATCAGCTAGTCTTCTTATATCCTAGTCGCTCTGTCATTTTTCTCTTATTCTGTCTCAGATCATTCTGCAAAGTACTTTTGGCAGTGTTTCCTCAGAGCTACCATGAATATCAGTGGACAAAATGTGTAGTGCAGAGAAAACATTTGCTAGTAATATTTTTCCAGCTTGCCTGCATTTGGTTTACACTTCATGCAAACTATCAGGAAAATGTGGAGGGTGAATCTGATCTGAAATGGTCTGTCCAATTAAACCGGAAGTGAGAGTTACCTTTGCCCCAAAGCTTCCAAATGGATCTTTTCACTCCTGTCAAATCTCCACCTAAACTGTCACAGCCAAGTTCTCTATGACCTAATTTCTTTCAAAGATTGCTTCATACCTGCCCCATGCATTTAAAGTGTGTCTATGAGTGTGTGTAGCCTCCTGTGTATTGGCAATTGAATATTTCATATTAAGATGGCCAGAAGGATGTGTATTCATTCTCTGGCCGGCAGAGACCAGGCGTAAACAGCAGGGGTACAAGGGTGCATTTCCAAAGTCACAGAGGAGAGACAAAGCAAAAATAAGTCATTGGAATATGAGGGAAATAACAAGCTGTTGTTGTGGCATCAAAATTTAATTATGGCACATGCCCCAAGGATCTCATAGAAACATTTTCTATTCCAACTTTGTTGTTATTGTTTATAAATTCAATCACTCTTTTTGTTTCAATGTCTCTAATGGGAAAATGTTATACTTTCTGCCTAATATACAGTACAGCTCTGGAAAAAATTAAAAGACCACTGCAAAATCATCAGTGTCTCTGGTTTAAATATTGATACGTATGTGTTTGGGTGAAATGAACATGTTTTTTTATTCCATAAACAACAGACAACATTTCAGACAGTATTCACAACGCTTCTGTCACAATGTGTACTGGGTGGGTTGAAAGGAGGGAGTCCAAGCAGGAAATGGCAGTTTGTAGATTTAATAAACAATCCAAATGATGTGCTGAACAGTGGATATATTTTGATACTATGGCCTCCTGACTAGTACAACGGAACAGAAAATAAAGAAGGTGCGCCTGGATTACACTACTATGTTTTTCAACGCGCAGAGATATGTATAAATACTGTAATGGCTGAGTTCACAACTTTTGGGAAGTTCCTCAGTAACGCCCAGATCACATAGAATCCGCTAGTTGCGTTGCATATGCATAGTTTTGATGCAAAGCCCTTTGCCCCATTTACGCATTGTCTAGTGTATCACAGCGCATGTAAAAATGGAGGAGAAACTTATAAGCGCGGTCGCCCGATATCCTGACATTTTTTATGTAACAGCAGTCTACAGAGACATCAATCAAAAACAATATGCTTGGAAGAGGAATTTGAAAGACATTGAATTAGCAGGTGAGTAACTATAAGTGTTGGCTATACCAAATATGTCACCGTTTTGAAAAGCTAGCAAGTGTTAGCTAGACACAACATCCGGTTTGATTAACGCATTGGTTTTAGCGAACGAGTAGGAAAAATCCAATTCATGCAACACCCCAAACACACCGCAGCCGCAATCCAACGCATTCCACTTTGTGTCTTTGCATCACTAGCGGACTCTTTATTGGAAATGACTGGACTTCCGTTGTTACGCATCTGCAATGACGGATTCAGTGTGATCTGGGCCTAAAGCCCAATTCACACCGAATCCGCTAGTTGCGTTGCATATGCTTAGTTTTGATGCAAAGCCCTTGTCCTCATTTACGCATTGTCTAGTGTTTCATAGCGCATGCAAAAATGGAGGAGAAACTTATAAGCGCGGTCGCCGGGTATCCAGCCATTTTTGATATAACAGCAGATGTCTACAGAGACATCAATCAAAAACAATATGCTTGGAATAGGGAATTCGAAAGACATTGAATTAGCAGGTCAGTAACTATAAGTGTTGGCTATACCAAATATGTCACCGTTCTGAAAAGCTAGCAAGTGTTAGCTAGACACAACATCCAGTTTGATTAACGCATTGGTTTTAGCGCACGAGTAGGAAAAATCCAATGCATGCAACACCCCGAACACACCGCAGCCGCAATCCAACGCATTCCACTTTGTGTCTTTGCATCACTAGCGGACTCTTTATTGGAAATGACTGGACTTCCGTTGTTACGCATATGCAATGACGGATTCTGTGTGATCTGGGCCTAAGGAGATAAAGTGGCATTTGACGGTCGGAGCAACTAATTCAGACAGTAGAATTTGTATATGTATTCTAATAATTATTTTAATTATTATTCATATGTAGTTTATTTAATGAGATAAAGAGATGGCATTTATGGTTTGAAAACCGAGCAGAGGATGAATGTATTTCTGGCCATTTAGGCCGGGTCTTTTCCTGTGTCTATGTTTTCCCTTTTGTGAGTGCAAGTCGAATCCTATATTGAAGAAGAGAATTCCATCTGCTGCTCTTCGGCACAACAGCAGTGGTGACAGAGCGCAGTAGGTGGTGGCGAGCTAAGCCCTTGACGATTTGGGAGACTGACCATTTTGAAAGACTGAACTGTTGCCTTCATCCATACTGGTAGGACTGTTATTTACCAGAACACTTAAGGATGTCTTTTTGGACTGCTTAGTTATATAGTAAATGTTTGTATTAAAGTGTTTAAAGGGAGAAATTGTTAAGAGCTGTTCTTCATTGTAAAATAGATTATTGATGTGTATATGTACATATATATCTGGGAACTGATTGTTTTCATGTGCAGAAGGGTTATTTTTATATATTTTTTTTTAAGGTTTAAACCTTAAAGGTTTTTTATTTGTAAATTGGGTGTTCAAACAGAACCTTTAATCCTTTACTGAACTACAGTGTACACTTAATTGATCCTTATTATATTAATTATTTTTTTCCATAATTCTTATTACTCAATACAGAAATATTCCTTTTTAAATCCATCTGTTGTATATGAGTTATTTTTTCTCTTGCCACTTAAGCTCATTGCTAAATACTCCTTTCTCCAGTGGGCTAACCTATTCCTCTGATGCGCTTGTCCACGTGATTTCTGATTAATTAGAGTAGTCATCTGTTCGAACCAGTGCCTTGAATATCAATCTGAGCTGTGTTGGGTACACAGGTGCATCCAATCATGAGAAAAGGCATTTAAGCTGGCCAATTGCAAGTTGTTGTTCTTTTTGACACTCCTCTGAAGAGTGCAACATGGAGGCCTGAAAAAAAACTCTCAAATCACCAGAAAACAAAGGTTGTTCAACATTATGGTTTAGGGGAAAGCTACAAAAAGCTATTGCAGAGATTTAAGCTGTCATTATCCACTGTGAGGAACATAGTGAGGCACAGTTGTTCTTAAGGACAGAAGTGGCAGGCCAAGTAAAACATTGGAGAGGCAAAGGTGAAGGATGCTGGTCAAAAACAGCCCACAGACCACCTCCAAAGACCTATATCATCATCTTGTTGCAGATGGTGTTACTGTGCAGCGTTTATCAATTCAGCACACTTTGCACAAGGATAAGCTGATGCGGAAGAAGCCTTTTCTTCACACGCCACTAACAGTCGCTTGAGGTATGCAAGCGCACATTTAGACAAGCCAGCTTCATTTAGGAAGAAGGTGCTGTGGGCTGATGAAACAAAGATGGAGTTATTTGCTCATAACAAGGGGCATTATGCATGGCGGCAATAGAACACAACGTTCCAAGTCAAACACTTGCTACCCAAAGTAAATTTTGGTGGAGGTTCCATCATGCTGTAGGGCTGTGTGGCCAGTGCAGTTACTGGGAATATTGTTAAATTTGAGGGTTGCATGGATTACACTCAATATCAACAGATACTTGAGAATAATGTAGAGGAATCAGTCACAAATTTGAAGTTACGCCGGGGCTGGATATTTCAACAAGACAACGACCCAAAACACTGCTCAAAATCTGCATTTATGTAGAGGAACAAGTACAATGTTCTGGAATGGCCATCCCAGTCCCAGAATATCATTGAATATCTGTGGTGTGATTTGAAGCGGGCTGTCAATGCTCGGCAACCATCAAACCTAACTGAACTGGAGAGGTATGGTCCAAAATACCTTCACACAGAATCCACACACTCATTACAGGCTATAGGAAGTGTCTAGAGGCTGTTATTTTTGCTAAAGGAGGCTCAAATAAATATTGATGTGATTTATCTGTTGGGGTCTACAAATTTATGCACTAACTAGCTAACTAGCTAATCGATCACGGCTCCACGTAATCACCAATCAGGTCTACAAGATACCAGCCTAACCTAAATCTAAACCCCTTCCAAGCAATGGCCAAACTAGAGAGGTGTCACCATTCTTAAATGGACATTACAAAATAATCCACATTGCCTAATACTGGCGAAATAGAAAACATATAACAGAAGGAGTCCATGTCTCAGTCTGCTTTTACAGTACCCACCCCACCAAAGGCTGTCACTCCGAGGTAGCCAGAAAGGGAAGGGCAGGAGGGCCGAAAAACCACACCCACAGTCAGGCCCCCCCTCCAAAGCACTCACCCAGGTGGAGTTTCCACCGGAGGCCTTCACTGGCCAGCCAGCCACCCCAGGATGGCATCTTGGGGTGTCGCTAACAGCCAGACAGACCCCAGCAGTGGTGTTGTAGGACACTCCAGCATTGAGTTGAGGCCCAGGGACCGACGCTCTGTGGAGGGCCCAGGTGGTGACTACAGTAGTGAAGGGAAGCCCGATGGTGACAGCAGCGCTGAGGGGGGCCCTGACGAGTCTACAGGGCCCCCCTCTGTGCTGGAGTATACAGGGCCCCCCTCTGCGCTGTAGACTCCTGTGCAGAGTGGGGCCCTGTAGACTCCCATGCAGAGGGGGGCCCTGTAGACTCCCGCGCAGAGGGGGGAGCCGCACATAGGGGAGCCCTGTAGACTCTTGCGCAGAGGGGGGCCCGCGCAGAGGGGGGCCCTGTAGACTCCCGCACGGAGGGGGGCTCTGTAGACTCCAGTGCTGAGTGTTCAAATACCGGAGGTGGAGGCAGAGTAATGGACTCAAGGTCCATGCCACACCTGTGAGGTGGATGAATTATCTCGGCAAAGGAGAAGTGCTCACTATCACAGATTTAGACAGATTTGTGAACGATATTTGAGTGAAATGGGCCTATTGTGTACATAGAAAAAGTCATCTTTGAGTGCAGCTCATGATAAATGGGGGCAAAAACAAAAGTGTTGCGTTTATATTTTCTTTTAACCTTTTTTATCAATTTGACTAAGCTTTAAACTTCTACATTAAAAATTATTTAATCCAAGGATGTAATTAGTATAGTTTAGGTTGGATGTAGCCAGTGTTGGGTAAAGTTACTTTTATGATTACTTTTCAGTTACTTGTTGAGTTCACAAATTTTGGTAAGTCCCAAATTAAGATAAAATGATCAGGAAAATGGAGTTCATATCTTAACAGTAACCTATAAAACTAATAGAAAGAGTAAAGAAAATATCAGTCATGGTCACCAGTAAGATATGAACTCTATTGACCACGGCGGAGAGAATGACCCTGCGGGGCCACGGGCCCTGTATAGTCAAGGTGGAGTTGGGCTTTGTGGAGGAGAAGGTGGAAGTGTTACGCCACCTACAAAGTGAAAAGAGAATAAATGTACAGCAGATTTTATGCATGGTCAGCAAAGTAACACACTGAGAGGCTGATTGACCTAACCGTCTGCACGCTTATTGGAGAGTTACCATTGGGAAAAGATTTCTTCATTGCTGCAAATGGTAGGTTGCTTAAAAGAAAGCCAGAGAAGGTGGGGTCAGTGGCGTCAGGAGAGGTGGAGAGGAATGAGGTGCATCAGCCCATGAAGAAACTTTTTTTTTAGCTCACTGGAATATAAATGGATTTTCACTTCCTACTTCCTGTCTGTAATGTGTTTAGTAAAATAGGCGACCGTCTTAAAAACATTACCGATTTTGAGGCACCATAGCTTCGGCTGTGTTTATCACACAGGAATGAGCCACCACTCATTCTTTTCGTCTGATCTTCCCCTTTCTAATGGTACCAAGCTTTCGTTGCCAGCAAGTACAACTTTGAAGGGTTAAAGGTATCATCAAACTCAATGTTTTCAGTGGTGAACAGTTCTTTAAAGTCATCCTTCCATCTTTCCATTACCAATGATATTTCCTGAGGAACTGTACCATCTGTGTTCAGTACCTCCATAGGTATTTTCAGCTAATACTAAACCCAAAAAAACGTACTGGAATGAGGAACTACTAAATCCTGTTCCAAGTAGTCCATAATTCCAAAACAGAGATACCAAAGAGGTTTGATAATGTTTTTAGACCAAGTTCAAACCCTTGATTTGTTTTTACATTTTCATCTTCGTTACCCATTTCATTGTGCAGTAATTCACAAAACCTATTATACCACTTATCTGATCCCTCCTGAGAGAAACTGCACTATATTTGTTCACTTAACGGAAATAATTCAGATCTACTCAGAACTGAACCCATAAAATAATTTGGTATTTTTCTTCCAGTTCTTTTCACTACCTGTTCCTGACACATTCTTTCACTTCACTTATTTTAGTCTGCTCATAGTGGTCAAGGTATGAAACTTATAAAGTAATACAGAGTGGTCGGGGAGACTTGAATGTTCACCAATTAAAGAGGCGCAGTTACTCTGCTCGGCTAAAGCAGTTGGCGTTAATACTTCAAAAGAAACACAATTTTGTAAACATTAATGTGAGGTGATTATATAATCAACGACTGCTTTGCCCTTAGTAGATAATGAAGTATAATTTTCACTAAGTGGACAAATTCTCCCATTTAAGAATACATAACTTAGAATCAATAAGAAACACAATAAATGTCTCGCCATGTTTATTAACATAATTATCTATATTCACCCTTAATAATTTTTCATTATTTTCCATAATGTAATGATAAAAATTTGACTTTCATATATTTTAGATTCATTGCACACCAACTGAAATATTTCAGGTCATTTATTGTTTTAATACTGATGATTTTGGCATACAGCTCATGAAAACCCAAAATTCCTATCTCAAAGTATTAGCATATTTCATCTGACCAATAAAAGAGGTGTTTGTAATACAAAAAAAAGAAGAAAAAGTCAACCTTCAAATAATTATGTTCAGTTATGCACTCAATACTTGGTCGGGAATCCTTTTGCAGAAATTACTGCTTCAATGCGGCGTGGCATGGAGGCAATCAGCCCGTGGCACTGCTGAGGTGTGATGGAGGCCCAGGATGCTTCGATAGCGGTATTAAGCTCATCCAGAGTGTTGGGTCTTGCGTCTCTCAACTTCCTCTTCACAATATCCCACAGATTCTCTATGGGGTTCAGGTCAGGAGAGTTGGCAGGCCAATTGAGCACAGTAATACCATGGTCAGTAAACCATTTACCAGTGGTTTTGGCACTGTGAGCAGGTGCCAGGTCGTGCTGAAAAATGAAATCTTCATCT
>JACXGM010001044.1:12828-41726 GCA_016801145.1 Umbra pygmaea | reverse complement strand
AGTAGATTGCTACGGTCCTGTTTGCCTGGCGAAAAGAGAGGGGTTTTGATAAAACCTTGTGAGCCATTGGAGGAGACTCAACAAATGTCAACACTGGTATGAATGCTGGTGTAATAAGGATACTGGAGCTGCACATTGGGATAAAACTTGTCTGGTTTGAGTGCAACCTGCACACTGGTGAACTACCCCTGCGCCATCTCATTATTCACCTTGATGGCCCTACTTAGTCAGACAACAAGTTTTCTGGGCCAATTGGAAAGATCCTTGATTTTCCTACAGACTTTGATATAATCCAAACTTCACCTAGATCTCTGTTGGCCCTCCACTATTCAAGCTGCCAGACAAGGTCATTCAATATCTCTCAACTGATCAACACTATTGTTATAAGATTGTCTGTGCAGTCAGGGATGGAGTGGATCCTGCCAAGTTGGCTCTGTTAAAGATTGGACCAGTGAACCACAGCTGCTGGCTCTCCACAGCAATCAGACTATTCAGGCTCTGGGTGAGCACAGACTTAAAGGAAAGAACTTAAAGAATATGCAGTTAATTGTCAAATTCATCAATGGCATGTACTATCCATGTTGGTTCAATGTAAAGGTAAAGCTCTCCTGGATTGAAAGACACATCCTGTTTCAGCTGGACTGCCTCAAGTTTCAGAGGAAGTGAGACAGTAAGAAGATCCACTTGGTATGCCCACAGTGAAGACATACTCCAAACACTGCTGTGTTCTGAGGATCAGAGGGAGAGGATGAGGGGGTGGAGAGAATCCTAGCCATCAGGGGAGAGGGGGACCCAGAGACTCAGCTGGGGGACTCCTCTGTCAGAACCAGAAGGACAACTGACGTCAATTGTGAAGTTTCGAGCATTGGTGTTTTGATCAGCTGGTCAGAAGGTGAGTCAGAGCAACCGCTCACCTGCCCCCTAAGCAACTTAGAGGTAAAAAACTCAACACCCCATAAGGCTTCGGTAGCTAATGTCACGCAATCCCAGCATACACTAGTAAATATCAAAACAGCTCTATTTTGACAGGATAGTGGAACGCAGAGTGGAGTGCTAGAGTTATGAGTTAGCTAAGTTACTAGCTAGTTGCTCCTATTGTAATTTGCTGCCTTTTTCAATGAAAGCCTTGATTCAACATGGTGGATAGCTGCTGTGCACCGGGATGCCAAAACCGTTGGGATAAAGATAAAGAGAGCATTGTATACGGTTCCTAAAGATCCCGAGGGAAGAAGTAAATGGATTGCTGCCATAAAACGTGCTAGAAGCATACAGAACTGAACCGAACAATGGGAGCCCATAAAACAATGGATTTTGGTTATGCTGTGACCACTTCATATCAGGTAACATAACAGAAATATCTTATTTATGTAAAGTTAGCTAGCAAACAGGCTAAAACGGTTCCAGTCCAGCTGTGCAATTACAGTGGGCTCCTAACACAACCCCATCATTCCTGATAACCACCCATGGCTTCAACTGAGTATCATTCAGTCTCTGGGAAGGACTTACCTGTAATAAAGTTGTAATGGCTTTTTGTAATGAAAAGTGCACTGATATAATATACGTTAGCCAACATTAGTAGCTAACCGTTGGTGAACGTTACAGATTAGCTAACGCTAGCTAGCTATACAAGTTACACTGACTGCATTAACGTTAGCTACACTTTAACTTACCCTTCAAGTGACGACAAAGCAATTCTTAGTCGGTTGACTCCAAAGCTGAATATTCATCACGAATCCAGCTGATTGCGTCCATTTACATCCCATGCTTTTGTAGGCTTTCAAAGACTCTCCAGAGTAGGACGAAGGAAAGTTGATTAAATAGTAAAATAATAGTAAATATCTGGATACTAAAGGTCAGGGAAGCTTTCCGTTTTACTTATGATGGTCGTAAAAATAACTCTGGGAGCATCATTATATGGATAACTAATGTTTAATTGATCAAGTTTTGCTTTATAGCTACCTACGTCTTTCGGATTAAAGTGTGCAGTGAACTCGGATGGGTTGAAATCCGTGCTGGCACTGTTTATTTTTGCCACTACTATCCTGCCAAAATGGCGGCGTAAACAGTCAAGCCACGTGACGTCCGGAGCTCATTGGAGGTGCTCAACTGGTCTTGCCACAGACAAAGTATTGAGAAGGTTGTTAAAATGTTGACTGAGGCTTCTGCTAAGTACCTTTCTCAAGAAAAGAGAGATGAAGGGATCAGGGCTCAGGAGACCAGCAGGAGGCTGATGTCCAAGAATGAATCAAAGAAGAACTTGTGCAACCTAACAAAGCTCAGGAAGTCAGGATATTGTTCCTTGTAATTGTATCCAGTCATATTCATGCAGTTCACTAGTTAATAAATGTCACGGTCTAGTGGTGTGTAGTGGAGAAAGGAGGACTGAGGCAGATAGATTGTTGGTTAAGGTTTACTTGTCATCCAGGGAAAAGGCACAACAAACTCAGGTAGTTGCAGGTGACATACAGTGTGAGAAGCACAACGGTATATAGACTCTATAAATAACACATGCTCTATAGCGGCACAGACGCTTGGCGAGATCTATAAAGAGCGTACGCATATATTCTCTAACACAAATGCACTCTTGTCACAACATCCCCGAAATGCAGTAACACCCCTGGAAACTAGCAGACTTCTAGACACAACCGATACCATGGTGACACTGTATTAATGAATCGCGCCCTCCTCTCCTCCACATGGACCGATATAGGAACTGAGCCGACCAGCTGAAAGTGATTAGGTAACAAGATCGACTCAGTCCCCAATCAGCACCAGGTGAAAGAGAGGAAGACGCTACACAGCACACAATCAATTCAAACAATCAGTGTTGGGAAAAGTAGCTTGTACACTTACATTCCAGCTACTTGCTGAGTTCACAAGTTTTGGGAAGTCCCTATTTAAGACAAAATGATCAGCTAAATGGAGTTCATATCCTACTGGTGACCATGATTGATATTTTCTTTACTCTTTCTATTTGTTTTATAGGTTACTTTTAAGATACATACTCCATTTACCTGATCATTTGGTCTTAATGAGGGACTTCCCAAAACATGTGAACTCAGAAAGTAGCTGGAATGTAACTGTACAAGCTACTTTACCCAACACTGCAAACAATACATTCAATCTAACATAATCAACAGTGCATAAGCACTGGCATACATTCATAACACAAACGACATCCACAATAAACAGAAAACCCATAAACATATTGAGTTTATGATCTCAGTTCATATGTGGAACGGGAATCCCACTCTGGGACCCATTACAATACATGTGTTAATCTGATTTGACTCTGTTAATATAATGAATTCCCTTCAAATTGTTAATATATTATAAAAGTGGTTTGAAAGAGTAAATTTGACATTTTTGAAATACAAAAACTTATGTAGGTTAGAGTCATCCTATTCAAAACATAAACTCATATTTGAATTCCTGATGAAAAAAAATGTTTAGACACCCTAGGATTTCCTCCAGATTCATGTTATCATGCATGTCTATCAGTAGGCTGAACCAACTGGGTTGAGGGACTGGTGATGGGGAGAGGGACTTTTATGTTTTTTTTTTTGTTTTTGTTTTTTCTTCCCTTCCCAATTCCCACTAACCCTGCATGGGAGGATTATGTTCACCAATTAACTTCTGCAATTGAATTTACAGGCGCCCGATCTGGACACAAGGGTAGTGCAATCTGTCTTATCCAAACCAAATCCCGGGCACCGCTATGCCAATTTGTGCTGCCTCGTGCAGGAGGCCCGGTGAAAGTCAGAGAACCCATTGTCAAGCTCGAACTACTGACTATCATGACATAGACTGTCCTGCAATGCAGTAATTTAGCCCAATACGCCACACGGATCCCCATGGGACTCATTAATTGGCTAGTGTGCCCAGGTGGTAGAGTAGTGGACAGGTATTCCGCTAGCGTTCGCACCACGGGGATAACTGTCCATGGCAACCTCACCTTTTTGATTTTCTGATCCATCCTTGTCCATCTCACAGCTGATCAGGTCTTCTTAATCATTGCTTTTCTCTGCCCAGACCCACTGATCTTGCCAGCCCATAACTTCTCCCTCTTAGGACTGTAACTCGTGCCTTCCCAGTACCTGGAAGGGGAATCCAAAGGGGCTATATCTAGCTTTAACTACCCTGGTAATCAAAGGGTAACATGTATAGCTCCTGGAAGGCTGGATGCTATTAAGGGTAGCTAGAATGACAGCATCCACCTCGTCATAGTAATCGTCATCCGCTAATGGGTGGTCATTGGTTCCTGATTCGCTTCGAGTCGGTTTGTGCCATGCCTCTTCCTTCAGTGTCTCCTTTTATTTCACAAAATTTTACTGGACGAGGACTGCTCTCCAGGACGGAGCAACCATTAGAGGGGAATCAGTTTGCTCAGTGGTTAGGGAGTCAGTCGGACGGTCATCGGTGTGGGCCAGATCAGGTTGTGGCCAGGAGGAGGGCACTTTACCCTACGTTGCTCCAAGGGATGTCCCCGTACTTAATTTAAATATTCTAAAATGTTAAAAGTACTTTAACATCTCTGGCAATTCCAAATTTATCAATGACACATATGCACAAGCATAATCTAGAGCAATTAAGCAATTGGAATTAATGATCTCTGTACACTGTATTTGTTTATTCAATAACATATGGTGGAGCATTCATAGCTAGTGATGGGCATTCGAGGCTTCATTACTGTTCTTCAAGCAGAAGGATCAAGCTGTCAACACAAACTCATCTGACCCCAATCTTGAAATTTTTAAATCAAGAGTTAAAGTTGTAATCTAAATTATTTAACCCCCATTGCAAATTAGTTTTATTGATAAAATGTACAGAATGTCAGCTGTTTGCAATGAACAAATAAAATAAAATCAATTGAAATAGCTCAAAACAACAAATACATGAAATATATTCTGCAAATGCAACGGATAATGACTTCTCCAGTCTCAAAGTTATTCAACCCTTTCATGGTAACCACCTTTAGTACTTAGTAGAGCACCCTTTTGCTGTAATGACCTGCTGCAAACAAGATGCATAACTAGACACCAGCCTCTGGCAGCATCCCTGAGGAATCTTATCCCATTCCTCATGAGCAATGGCCTCCAGTTCAGGAATATACTTGGGTTTGTGTGCTACAAACACCTTCTTCAAATCCCACCAGAGATTTTTTTTTGACTGGAAAAGTCATTATCAGTTGCATTTTCAGTTGGATTTTGGGGAAACCATTTTAAGCATTCATTGTGTTGAGCTATTTCAATTGCTTTTGTATGATGTTTATATTGCAAACAACTGACTGTCTGTACATTTTGACAATAAACCCGATTTGTAATGGGGGATGAATAATTTTGATTACAACTGTATTTTCTTAAAACAACAATGATCATATGCTTTGGAGTATTCCATGCCTGGCTGTACTAATTACAAGTAAAAGCCAAAGGTGGTGCTCTTTCACCGTCCGCCTTATTACGGTACATACTTTCATTTAACCGTTATTTAACCAGGCAGGTAGACTTTTCAGTATAATCCAGTTGAAACATGTATGATTCAATATTACCACTGCTACTGAGATTGCTACAAAGACTATTCATCCTTAAAGTCTTAATGACTATTGTGTAATGTGACTATTGTGTAATGTGAAGTTCACTTGTTATTTGTAAAGAATTTTGGGTACCCCAGAGTAAAATTCCAACCTCGTCATTCTACATTCTGAATAAAGTTCCAATTTACTCTAGACTGTCAATCACTTATTTAATTGACTGCAATTTAAATGTCATTAACCTAACCTAATCTATAAATCAAACACGATGCTGCACAAAATAAGAATTCAGATCATCCAGTTGGTTGGTAAAACATGCGATTATTTCATATTTTATTACAACACACTCATTTAACTATCATTGTCCTGGATGTTGATTCATATTTATATTTTTCAAACCTTATACTATCACTCAATTGAAAGCCTTGTGGCCAGGTCATCACTAAAAATGAGAGTTGTTCATCATTTGTCCAACCAAGTAAATTATACTGTAATAAAATTGAACTAAGATTGGCCAATGATGATCTGCAAGGCTAAACACTTGGTGCTACAGTACACTCAGTGCATTAGCTTGCTGAGCTAAAAGGCGCTCCCAACGTCACCACGGCAGCAGCGTCACCACGGCAGCAATGTCAACACGGCAGCAACGTCTCCATTGCAGCCATACAACAGGAACAACTGATGATGAGCAGTAGCTTTCACTTCCTCTTATGACACGAAGTACATTTGTGGTTTCGATGAAAAACAAGAGCACAAGATACAACCCCACGCAGCTATCTCATCAATGATCAAGAATTAAAGGGAAGCCTGGATAAAAATACTCCCTAACTAATTTATTAGTTTGTTTTGATTTGTCAATAAACTGTGATTTCTCTGAAACCATTTCCCCAGCTGCATTTCCAGGCCATTGTCTGGAAATTAGATCTTGAACATTGAATAAACATCACCTTCACAGACAACTTCATTGGAAGAATCAACAGTAACCACTGACATAATTCTCCTCTCCGAAGATTTAATTAAAAACAACAGGGAAATAGGGACTCATGAACGGGGGAGTTCCTTTGTTTTCTGAGAGGACAGCTTTCGACAAGTAGCAGCACAATCAGTTGGCACAGGGTGCAATCAACCACAGGAAACTAGAGGCTACTTTTTAAGGGGCACAGACTGGCCCATTGGCCTGTTCTCTGCGGCCTGTACTCCACTCAACTCAGTAAACAGGACGTCACTATGAGACTTCAGCTGTGTGTCTCGGCCATTCTTGCACTGTATACACAATGACATCCTGTTTTGAACCAGTCATCTCTAGATGACCCTCTGTCTTTTAACCCTCACTCCTCCAATCGAGGTACATTTAATGCAATGGGACATTGGTTTGTTGGTCCTTGCTGTGCTCCAGACGACACCAGGTGGCGACGACCGGGTAAACCTTTGTACTCGACCTGTGTTCTCAACTGGGCAGGTTGGTGCAGTGGCGTGAAGGTTAATCAAACAAAGCCAGGTGAACAGCAGATCAGCCTGAGGAGTAAAGTCTCTCAAATTCTGTTTTTTTTAAAGAGATTAAAGTGAAATGATTGGAATATCAAGATTGGGAAATGTTGAACAGGTTGACCCTGTTTGATATGCGGGGAAATAAAGTCTCAGTTGGACAGGGAACATGAGGAGTGTAAACTCAATCAGAGCCCCTTGACCGTTGGCTTTGTGACCGCTGGCAACCTGTCTGCTCTGTGCAACGACCTCGCCCCCAAACATACTAAGAATGAAAGTCATTTACTGTGACATTTTGGGAGTGGCTGATTTTCAGTAAACATCAGTTTATTACCAAATGGGTGACTGTCTATCATTTCAGCTTGATTTCTGTTTTGTTTCTGTGTGCAAAGTGCAGTGAAAAGAGCCACGTGTCATTGTATAATTACAAATCACCCATGACACCCACACACACTTAGACACACACACACAATCCCGTGTCCAATGGGCTTAGCAGGATGCACTTGCTCATTTTAACCCACACTTTAAACACCAACAAACAAGAGAATTTGTTAAGACTCCTCCAACTGGACAGCTGTAGTAAGAGAGCAAAAGCAGGACAGTGTATTGTGAAGATATAATAGCAGAGCTAAAAATCAATAATAGGCAATTGGCTCTTTTTTAATTTCAGACTTGATTGTTTTAGGTAATGCTCTTTTGATAAACCATAAAGGCATCATGGATTAACACAAGTATAAGCGTTACGACTAGCAAGAACTGTGGTAGATTAAAGTCTTTGTTTGGATGTTTGGGTTGGATCATAGGGGCTATTAGAGCAGAGGTTAGAAGTAAACCAGAAGCCTGAATGTCGTTTAACATGAGCTATCCCATCCCCAGTCATAGTGACCTTCTCCATCACCAGTATTTTTATTCTGAAACAGGGAGTTTTTGGTAAAACTACTAAAAAGATTTCTTGTTAGGAATCCGATTCCATATGTGGTCAGGAGATGGTCTTCTCACAAGACCAGAATCACTAGCACAGAGAATGCCAATTCAGTCAATATATGCGTCTCCTTTAATCTATGTCGCTTAATACAGGGGCGGGGGGGGTGTAATAGAGAAATAGCATATATATACTGAGATGGATTAGAGATGCTCTTTAGTCAGATAATGTATGCTGTGGGAATTTTGCCCCAAGCTTAACAGGAGTCAAGCTATAGGGCTTTTTCTTGTAGCCTGTCATTAATCCATGGATGATATCCAGACACCAGCAACAGACATCTCCTGGGCAATAAGACAAAAGAGACAAAAGAGATGATAGTGGACTTTAGGAAGCAGCAGAGGGAGGGTCCTGCCCCCATACACATTGATGGAGCTGAAGTCGAGAGAGTTTCAGAGTTCAAGTTCCTCGGTGTGTTCATCAGCGAAAACCTCACATGGTCCAGACAGACAATCTCGGCAACAAAAACTGCCCAAAAGCGCCTATACTTCAAGAAGTTTGGCATGTCTGTCAGGATTTTAATAAACTTCTACAGGTGCACCATTGAGAGCATCCTCTCAGGCTGCATTACAGTCGGGTACGGCAGCTGCTCCGCTGCTGATCGTAAGGCCCTTCAAAGGGTGGTGAAGTCAGCGGAGCGCATCATTGGCTGCTGCCTCCCCTCCGTGCAAGGCATCTACCATAAGCGATGCCTTAGGAAAACAAAGAACATCCTCAAAGACCACAGCCACCCAGGTTGTGAACTTTTCTCACTACTGCCGTCTGGTAGACGTTACCGAAGCATCAAGCCACGGACCACCAGACTTAATAACAGTTTCTTCCCACAGGCCATTCGGCTGCTCAACATGGAACACAGACACTGATCGCAAATCGTCTGTTGAGCACTAACACTCTCTGGTCACTTTATGCTCTCTACATCTGATGTAGCAGAATTCAAATGCACCTTTAAAAGCAATTTTCCATGCCAAATCTATATTTACTACTTCTACTGTTGTACATTTTCCAGACCACTGCTCAGTACACAGCGTTTAATTATTATAATTTCCTATTGTCATTATTATTTTAGGTTACACTTTATTTGGAGAGTCTGACATTCCATCTGTATGTGCTCTACAGATAGTTTGTTGATGATATGACTATCAACAAACTATCAACAAACCATCTGTTAATAAGCAACTAATTGTGTATTTTAAGGGTAAGGGTAAGTTTAGAATATGTTTTAGGGTAATGGTTAAGGTTAGGTTTAACATAAGGGGAATGGTTAAGGTTAGGATTAGGGTTAGGGTTAGTAGATAGTTTGTTAAAATGTTGTTGACGGTATGCAGATAATATGTAGAGCATCTAGAGATGGACTCTCAAAATAAAGTGTTACCTTATTTTAAAATTCTTATATTGTTGTAATTCTTGTTTTTAAGCCCACTGCATAGAATCGCCGTGCCATGTCAAAAGAATTTCTCTGCATAGGATGATGTATGTTATTCGATGCATATGATAAATAAACAACTTTGACTTTGACTTTGATATATATGATTAAAAGCCATCAAAAGACAAAACACACATTACTGTAGTTTTTGGTTTATTTATGAAAAAATATATACTTTGACTTTGTGACATCAGGAACATAACATAGATATATTTACAATTCTCTTCATAAATACAAATTATGTACAGAAAATTTAAATAGAACGAATATCTTATGGTTATGTACACATTGCATTGTTAAATTAAAGAAGACAAAAATACAAGTACAAAATATTTTTGGTTTGAAATTAGAATGAAGAAAAGAAACTTCACTGGGTAAAAAGTTTTTTTAGGATACAGGATATTCTGTCATGGGGAAAAGCAGTCAGTGTACATTGAGGATAATTTAAGTAAAGGGAATGTGAGAAACAAAACACTAGGTGTTTGACAATATGGAAGATGTACACTAAAAGCATTGGAAAGTTTCACTGTAGTGTACTATGACTTTCAACTGGTTAAAAAAAGACTTGCTTGTTGTATTTGTAGAAAACTATATAAATACTTCAGAATAGACAGTAAAAATGTGTCACTGTAAAAGGAACAACATACAATAACACATTACACATGTTCATTGTGTATGAGATCAGTACCATTATTTCATTTAGTCTTTGCATCATTTGAAAGTCAGGCACTTGATGATTGAGGTTCCTAAGAATATTACAATTCTCTGAACGATAGGGCACATTGGTGATTCATATCCGCAGGTAAAAGGAGTCCAGTTTAGTGACCAGTGCGTCTTAGTGATATGACATCCAGCCACTTACTCTCACATATCTGTGGACAACTTAGCTTTATGTTAACCGCATCTTTAATTCTTTGAAAGCTTCAATACTGGTTTCTTGTGTTGAAACAAAAATGATACAGCCATAAAGGTCACAAAAGAAAATGCCTTTGCTGTTAGCTTTGATTTAGAAGAGGATTGTAGTTTCAGCTGATTGATGGAAGAAGTCCCCTACCATGTGATTTTAGATGGGTTTTATTTTCTGTAAGGCATCACATGGGCAAAAGGTCCAGCCTCTTTGTGCTTGGGGAATCCTTTGCCCTCTTCCATGGGAAGTTTATTTAATTAATTTTTAACACAAAAAAATATCTTAGATTAAAAAAAATTAGTGCAAATGACGCCGGAACATTCCATCTCCTTTCCAGCACCCACTTTTCGCATATTCTCTCCGAACAGTTCTTTTTTAATGAGCAGCATGAATAAATATTAAATAAGATACTGTATATTGATATATATCCTCTTCCATTCTTTGAATTGTCTTTGAACAATTGTAAACACGTTTAGGCAAAGCCCTTGTTGGTCACGGTATTCCTGGTGTAGGGACACTGTCATTAAACCTAAGATTGGAAATGAAAGGGAGACAGAGTTACAAATCAAATCTTTAAAAAGTAATTTGACAAAACAATTTATTTAGTAACGTGTATTAATTATCCTTTTTGAATGGAAGGAATTGCATACCTCAGTAGCAAAAACATGCTGTTCTGTTTGCTGTTCCGTCTGGATGATAAAGACTGGGTGGTAAAGGTTTTCTTTGGGGAAGCTGGTTGGTGGAACCAGTCTGCTGCCTTCAGATGTGTTCCTGTTGAGAACAGACAGAGGGAGGGACAGGAGTTTATGTTTGGTTCCACAGGTGTTACAACAGGAGAAGTAAGAGCAGTGATACAAAGTGAATTTCATGTTCTTTATCACAACTACAAAGTCAAGGTTTTTAAAAGCCTGAGCAGGGAAAGATCAAGTAGGAACGTGTCTGCGAAAATACATTCCTTTAGCAAGGCAAATACGGGCAATGGGGATCACACACTTTTTTGCTTCATGGAGTTTGGCGAGGCATACTTACTGCTCAAATTTGTTGTTGGCATGACGATCCTGCACCGTTGCCAAGTTGTAGTCAAGCATCTTCTGCTTGTATGCTGCGGTGTCTCCATGTTTGTCTGCAGGGGTTGAAGTCAGCGCTGCATCCTTATTGGACACCTTATAATGGCCTCCGGGGATTAGGAAGGCTTCTTTCTCTCGGAAGCTGGACAGAGCCGCCGAACCTCCGATGGACCGGTTGTTGACTGTCTCCAGGTCGTTTCGAACAGATGACGAGAACTCCTTCCGCCCGCGACTCATCTGGCGCAGAACCACAATGGCGGCGCACACCACCAGCGTCAGGGTGACCAGGCCCAGCGCGAAGGAGACAGCCAGGGCCACTGGGAAACCGTCCGGCTTTGGACTGTCCGTGGGTTTTCTGAACTCGCATCGAGAGCCCATGAAGCCAGTAGGACACTGGCACACCGGCCCCGTGAAATGCGTGTAGCAGGTGCCTCCATTCTGGCAGGGGAAGATGGAGCAGGCGTCCGCCCGGACACTGCAGTCCTTGCTGGTGTAGCCGAGTGTGCAGGTGCAGGTGAAACCGTTGATGCCATCCACACAGGTGCCTGCATTGCGGCAGGGGTTGCAGGCGCAGTCATCGATGTTGATCTCACAGCGCGGCCCGTTGAAGCCGGGGCGACATCGGCACATCAGGCTGTGTCCCAGATCCAGGCACTGGCCACCTGTTAGGAAGCAGGCAATGAGGGGTTAAATTCATGGTATACCAACCTTTAAGGCAGCAGGTGTTCAAAGAAACTACAAAAACGAGATCCACTACAACATTGTGTTGATAAGAACTTCAACCAATCCAGTAAATGTTCAGGATGATTTAAGATGGAGTGTTGCCTTGTTAAAGTCTGAAAGCGGAAGTTCCCATAAAACCGTTACTTCTGCTTGTTGGGGTGGTCCCGAGAGCGATAGCACAATGTGCTAACATGTTTATGAAACCTGAAATGCAGTCAGGTGTACTAAAAAGGATAATTGGGTTAGCCAGCTACCTAGTCTAAATATTCTGACAATTATTTAACTATTTAAAAACAAAAAGCTTTGACAATAGATACATTGTTAAATTGACAGATCTAGGTTTAGATTTCAAACATACCCTTTTTGGCTTTTATTAATGTTAGCTGGCTTTTCCTATATTAGCATGTAGAAATATGTGAGAAAAATTCAAACCTACGCAAGGCCTCAAACTGAACTTCCAGCCAAAGAATAAACTTAAGAACAAATAAAAACCACAAAATAAATGGTTAATTGGCACCAGAATTAACATCTTGAAATTGATGGTCCTCAAACGTTTACCCATAGGAGTCTGTCGGACTCTTCCCATGCAAGACCTTATGTATTTCAATTGTTTTGCTTAACACTTCGATTGACATTTGGCAAAACACAACTTTTGAACAAGCTAAGATCAGTTACATATTGACCATATCTTAACATGTGAAAACTAACTATGAAACTGTCACAGGTTCGTATTCCTGTGTTCGGAGAAACGTGGAAGTAAACGTGGCAGAGAGAGGTGGAGGAAGAGCAAGTAGAAGGAGAGTAACCGCTGACTGGAATCTGAACGACTGTGGTAAACATGTTGTCAACAGGTCTGACCTTGAGGGAGGCTGAACAGAGAAAAGCCCAATCCGAGCAACTTCACAAAAGCATTCACCATCGGGAACTTCCAAAATGTGAATACTGTAGGTAATGGAAGATGGGGTAACTTACTCCCCTCAAGAACAATGTCTAATTTATGATACAAAAAAGCTAAGTTTGGAGAAAACAATTATATGTAGAACATGGCCATGTTTAAGCCACTGAAGTATGAAGGGAAATAAATGGCTAGCGGTGAACTATTTTTTATTATTTGATATACACAGTATCTCACAAGTGTACTGTATTTTTGTAAATATATGATTATAACTTCTCATGTAACAACACTGAAGAAATGACACTTTGCTACAATGTAGTGAGTGTACGGCTTGTATAACAGTGTACATTTTCTGTCCCCTCAAAATAACCCAACACACAGCCTGTAATGTCTAAA
This sequence comes from Umbra pygmaea, assembly GCA_016801145.1. NCBI lineage: Eukaryota > Metazoa > Chordata > Actinopteri > Esociformes > Umbridae > Umbra > Umbra pygmaea. Next base: position 28,321 of record JACXGM010001044.1, on the reverse strand, counting down.
CTGCTGGCAACAAAAGTGAGTACACCCCTAAGTGAAAATGTCCAAATTGGGCACAATTAACCATTTTCCCATTTTAAGAAGACTGCCAAGACCCTGAAACTGAGCTGCAGCACAGTGGCCAAGACCATACAGCGGTTTAAAAGGACAGGTTCCACTCAAAACAGGCCTCGCCATGGTTGACCAAGAAGTTGAGTGAACGTGCTCAGCATCATCTCCAGAGGTTGTCTTTGGGTAGTAGATGTATGAGTGCGTCCAGCATTGCTGCAGAGGTTGAAGGGGTGGGAAGTCAGCCTTTTAGTGCTCAGACCATACGCCGCACACTGCATCAAATTGGTCTGCATGACTGTCGTCCCAGAAAAAGCCTCTTCTAAAGATCATGCACAAGAAAGCCTGCAAACAGTTTGCTGAAGACAAGCTGACTAAGGACATGGATTACTGGAACCATGTCCTGTGGTCTGATGTGACCAAGATAAACTTATTTAGTTCAAATGGTGTCAAAAGCATGTGGCGGCATCCAGGTGAGCAGTACAAAGACAAGTGTGTCTTGCCTACAGTCAAGCATTGTGGTGGGAGTGTCATGGTCTGGGCCTGCATGAGTGCTGTCGGCACTGGGGAGCTACAGTTTATTGAGGGAACCATGAATGCCATCATGTACTGTAACATACTGAAGGTAAAGGTGATGGACTGGCCAAGCATGTCTCCAGACCTAAACCCTATTGAGCCTCTGTGGGGCATCCTCAAACAGAAGATGGAGGAGAGTACGGTCTCTAACATCCACCAGCTCTGTGATGTCATCATGGATGATGCCATCATTTGATGTCATCTGTGATGTCATCGTGAAGCTCTGGTGAACTCCATGCCCAAGAGGTTTAAGGCAGTGCTGGAAAATAATGGTGGCCACACAAAATATTGACACTTTGGGCCCAATTTGGACATTTTCACTTAGGGGTGTACTCACCTCTGTTGCCAGCGGTTTGGACCTTAATGGCTGTGTGTTGAGTTAAGGGGACAGCAAATTTACACTGTTATACAAGCTGTACACTCACTACTTTACATTGTAGCAAAGCATAATTTCTTCAGTGTTGTCAAATAAAAAGTTATAATCGTATATTTACAAACATTTGAGGGGTATACTCCCTTTTGTGAGATACTGTGTGTGTGTGTATATATACATATATATACACATATATTATGGTACATAGTTTAACACAGGTTTATCACATTTTTGAGTAGTTAATTCTTAAATTTAACAGTTGCCCCCAGCACACTCATCCAACACATTACTCCTTTACTGAAAAAGTATTAAAAGAAACTTTAGGCCAATGGATTCTTTATCCTAAGAATTTCCAAAATTGTGGATTAAAAACAAGTATTGAGATCTAACTTCATTGACATGTATCTACAATGTTTTCAAAATATAAAAAAAAGTTTGATTAATTTACCTGAAAATAATTTTTTGAGAATATCTTCAAAAGTGTTGATTACTCAAAGAACAATTTTAGTTAAAGCTACATTGCAAGAAAGTATTTTTTAGGCCCCCTATTTTAGTCTGGATGTGCAGTATATTGTTTATATTATATGCACACTAAGCAGAATAATTTTCTTACTGCAGTTAGCTAGAAACACAATGGTGTTTCTCACCGCTATGGCAGCCATTTCCTTACCTAGCGTCAGGCAGGAATCTCCAACAAAATGTGTGACATATGGTTCACTAAAGTTGAGGAAGTACACATGCCAGAACTGTCAATCAAACCAGAGCTGTACAGTGATGTCTAATGAGGTAGCAGGGTGGGCACAACTCCTAGAAACAGTAGAACGAGAGAGAAAATACAAAAGAAGACACTTCAGAGAAAAAAGTACAGAGCGGCGACCTGTTTTTAGTCAGACAGCACCTATATATAAATTATTTGGAACTCAGAGGCCTAAATAGGCATAAATATCACGGAAGGTATCTTTAAGCAAGATCAGTGCCAGCCAGGGGCTGTCGGGGTATAAATATGGTGACATGTTGTAGGAATTGTGAAATAAAGAAGGGTAAGCCAGTTACCCCGGGAGCTAGTCACCCGATCTTACCCTATGTACTGCAAATATCTACTACTTTTACAAGTGGAAAATAGTACAGCATAAAACACAATAAAGTGATTTATATAAATATAAGTCATATAATATGTACAGCTAGGCCTGTAAATAATTTGACAAAATTGGTATTTTGACTGTTAACCAAAATATATTAAAATGACAGTTAAATAATGAATTAGAGGCTTAAAGTCTCTCAGCATTATATTTAGGGTATTCACATCCAAATTGGAGGACAGGTTTAGGATAGGGTTGGGTATCGAGAACCGGTCCCTTCAAAAGAACCGGTTCCAAGTCAACTTATACTTCTGGTATCGAAATGAACGTTTTATTTTTGGTACCTAATGCCGAATGAAACAATACACTGCAATAAAAAGGCCAGTGCGCCATTTCTCCCCATGCGAGTCATGTCCCTCACTTAAACATGCATCTTACTTGTCATCAGATTACACAAACTGGGAAAAACAAGTTCAAAGTATGCTGCAAAATGTAAACAAGCAGTGTTTTCTCAGCAGGTATGACTGCGATATTTAAACTAACTTAGCTAGGATAATTATGAATTATCACTATTAATAATAATGATAATTGAGCTTTATCTAGCCTATCGAGTCGCTATTAATCATGCTAGCTAGAGCAAGTAAGTGTAGCCCCATTACTTCAATGTGTGAACTGCTTGTGCACTAAGCTAACCATTAGTAAAGTTAGCCTAGTTTTGAGTTTGGCTAGCAATTAATTATGCTAGAGTGAGCGTAACGTTAAGACAAGCTTCATGTCCTAGGTAGAAACATTAGTTACCAATTTACATGAATGCTTTCTTCATCCTGTATAACCACAGACATGGCTAGCATTAGCTAGGGCAGCTCATCGTTCATCAAAGTGAACGTCACGCATATTTTTTCCCACCTTTGTCAAATTTTGAAAATCATCCGCTGTGCAGTTAGATCGTGTCAGTCCTTTTACACTGGCAGCCAAGGGTAAACTAACAATTGAGAAAGTGGAGGAATGTCATAGGGCTATGGTGACGTTAGTGTGAAATATATTCTTACATTCACAACTGTGGACTCTCCAGGTTCAGGTAATGTAGGTTTTTATTGCATTGCTTTCTAGAAAAAGGTGATGTTTGCCTGGCGTGCCTTTAACAGGATCTGTTCTCTACCACTTGTATTTAAGTTTTATTGTTATGTATATGTGTACTTTTCTACTAAACCATTTAATTAAAACTTGTATTTATTCTAATATTTTTTTATCAGAACTCTATAAAAAAGGTTTAATGACCATTGATGTGTTTTGCAAACAAATACCAGTCACAGAATGAATGACCAGAGATGTGTGTTGCAAACAATAAATACAAGACACAGTATGCGTCTGTGTACCTGGATGACTATCTATAACAAACCTGCTATGACCTAAAAACCATAACAACTTTTTTGACAATTCTTTAATTGATCGATTTAGGTAGCATTAAGGTAGCAGTATCGTTATGATGTATCGAATAATGTATTAGTATTTAGGCCCCTCTTTTTCAAGGGAACAAAATTGCATTTGCAATCAATATTCCACCCCCGTTACAAATCGGGTTAATTGTCTAAAAATTGTAAGGCTGAAGTATAATATTTTATATAAAATCCTAAATCAATAGAAATGGTGTTATATTTTATGTACCTCTATAATATATATATATATATATATAATATATATATAAATATATACACAGTATATTTATATATACAGTTGCAATTAAAATGATTGCAAGTTGGGTTTCAAAATGTACAGACTTTCAGCTATTTGCAATGAACAAATCAAACAAAACCAATTCAAATAACAAAAAATGTAGAAGGTTTCCATGACAGAACTCAAAGACGTAAAACACTACTGACCCAAAAGCACAAGAAAACTCAGCTCCAATATGCTCAAAATCATATAAAGAAGCCACAGAGTTTTTGGGATTCTGTTCTGTGGAGAAATAAAACAAAACTAAAACTATTCGGCACGATGTATAAGCGGTATGCCGGCAGGAAGAATGGAATATACAGTGCCTTGTGAAAGTATTCGGCCCCCTTGAACATTTCGACCTTTTGCCACATTTCAAGCTTCAAACAGAAAGATATAAAAATGTAATTTTTTGTGAAGAAGCAACAACAAGTGGGACACAATCATGAAGTGGAAAGAAATTTATTGGATATTTCAAACTTTTTAAACAAATAAGAAACTGACGAATTGGACGAGCAAAATTATTTAGCCCCTTTACTTTCAGTGCAGCAAACTCTCTCCAGAAGTTCAGTGAGGATCTCTGAATGATCCAATGTTGACCTAAATGACTAATGATGATAAATAAAATTCACCTGTGTGTAATCAAGTCTCCGTATAAATGCACCTGCTCTGTGATAGTCTCAGAGGTCTGTTGAAAGCACAGAGAGCATCATGAAGAACAAGGAACACACCAGGCAGGTCCGAGATACTGTTGTGGAGAAGTCTAAAGCCGGATTTGGATACAGAAAGATTTCCCAAGCTTTAAACATCCCAAGGAGCACTGTACAAGCGATAATATTGAAATGGAAGGAGTATCAGACCACTGCAAATCTACCAAGACCCGGCCGTCCCTCTAAACTTTCAGCTCATACAAGGAGAAGACAGATCAGAGATGCAGCCAAGAGGCCCATGATCACTCTGGATGAACTGCAGAGATCTACAGCTGAGGTGGGCAAGTCTGTCCATAGGATGGGCAAGTCTGTCCATAGGACAACAATCAGTCGTATACTGCACAAATCTGGCCTTTATGGAAGAGTGGCAAGAAGAAAGCCATTTATGAAAGATATCCATAAAAAGTGTTGTTTAAAGTTTGCCACAAGCCACCTGGGAGACACACCAAACATGTGGAAGAAGGTGTTCTGGTCAGATGAAACCAAAATGGAACTTTTTGGCAACAATGCAAAACGTTATGTTGGCATAAAAGCAACACAGCTCATCACCCTGAACACACCATCCCCACTGTCAAACATGGTGGTGGCAGCATCATGGTTTGGGCCTGCTGCTCTTTAGCAAGGACAGGGAAGATGGCTAAAATTGATGGGAAGATGGATGGAGCTAAATACAGGACCATTCTGGAAGAATCTGCAAAAGAACTGAGACTGGGACGGAGATTTGTCTTCCAACAAGACAATGATCCAAAACATAAAGTAAAATCTACAATGGAATTGTTCACAAATAAACATATCCAGGTGTTAGAATGGCCAAGTCAAAGTCCAGACCTGAATCCAATCGAGAATCTGTGGAAAGAACTGAAAACTGCTGTTCACAAACACTCTCCATCCAACCTCACTGAGGTCGAGCTGTTTTGCAAGGAGGAATGGGCAAAATTTTCAGTCTCTCAATAGACTTTTTCAGTGCAAAACTGATAGAGACATACCCCAAGCAACTTACTGCTGTAATCGCAAAAGGTGACGCTACAAAGTATTAACTTAAGTTCAATTTTGCACGCCCAATTTTTCTGTTCTTTATTTGTTAAAAACGTTTGAAATAAATCCAATAAATTTCGTTCCACTTCATGATTGTGTCCCACTTGTTGTTCATTCTTCACAAAAAATTACAGTTTCATATCTATGTTTGAAGCCTAAAATGTGGCAAAAGGTCGAAAAGTTCAAGGGGGCCGAATACTTTTGCAAGGCACTGTATATGTGTGGCGGCCGGGGAAAACCTTCACAAGGTGAAAATGTTACTTTCTGAACTGTATACATTTTTTAAACTACAATCTCTCCTGAATACAAATCTGTTTGAATCACTCAGATATCTTTATCACAACTGAAGTTACATAATTTAAAATCTGATGTGTCAATAAGTGATAAGGGAGAAAACTGCTTGCAAAGATTCCTTTCTGTTTCATTCTAATTCTATTGTGATTCAACGCTCAGCTCGAGTGTTTTTAACAGATTGTCTATCTATGAACTATTATTTAAACATTATCTGCAAAGATTGGTTGTATTTCATTAAAAATACTAGAACAAATTATTATACAAAAAATTATTTTTATAAAAATTGAAAAAGTGACAAAAAAACTTTCATGTCATTGCGATTACCAACTTAACAAAACATAATTTAAAAACTTAGAGAATAAAAAATGTTTACAGTTTCAAGACAGGATATCTAGCTGATCCTGTAACTAGTTAACCAACTGTTTCTATTTACCAAGGCATTAAAATGGCACAACATAGGCCAAACGCACACACCTTCGAGTGGCTGGCTGTTGAAATAGAAACATGTAACAAGCTAGACTAGGTGGATTGTCTTAATACTAAAAATCTGATTCACTCCAATTACAACTGTATAGCCTATATCCTTCATGTAATGTTATGTTAGTAGTTCAGTAAGTTTAGTACAGCTGTGTACTATCGTACATGTTTTATCCTCTACATTGGCGATGCATAGGATGATGTGATGTTATCCGATGCATATGACAAATAAACAACTTTGACTTTGCTCTCCACATCTATCTGATATGAAGTTGGCTGTCAATTGATTTGTTAAGGACTACTCGTGTAGTAATTTATTTATTCAGATAAGTCAGCTGTTGGCAAAGTTGACCAAATTAATGACAATTAAACTGTCAACAAGCTGCTACTTTGCTGTCTATTAGGTTTTCATTGTTGCTTAAATAAATTTCAAGTTCAAGTTGAAACAGGAGGGGGCTAGCTACTGCCAGAGTCAGAGCCTCTCGCTTCCACTAAAGACGGACAACTTATAGGATATTCATTGCTGCTTAAAATCTAATCCTGTGCATTCCTGTAATGATGTTTATATATTTTTATCATAGCCTATTTTCGTAACTTGCTAAAACAGATAAGCACTTCTGTAGCATGGGCAGAACCCTCATAAAAAATGGGACTGTACTTTGCTTTGGCGTACATGGAAAGAAAATCCTTGTTTATAATCACTTTGTAAATGTAAATGTAAATGTCAGTGTAAAATACAAGGCCAGATTAATAACTTTTTAGCAGGCTGCAGCACTCAAGAAAAAGCGACGTAACAAAGCTTTCGATTTAACAAGGCTTGAAAATCTAGCTTGCTAACATGTTCAAAAACCATTGAAATTGACTGTTTTTCTTAAGTAATCATGATTTTTTGTACATTACAATGAAGTTAATGGTGTAACCTATATAAAACATCCAAAATATCAATTTGAAAGGAAACACATTTTTTTAATCTTTTTTGGCTTATAGCCAACAATGATTGGGCGCGACATTGGATGGGTTCTTGCAGACCGCCACACATATGCAGAAAAAAACACTCTGCCCACAGTCAAGCATGGTGGTGGATCTGTGATGCTCTGGGGCATTGTAAAAAAAAACTTAACAACATCCAGCCAAGTGAAGAATACTTTGCAGGAGGTAGGAATATCATTATCCAAGTCTACCATAAAGAGAAGACTTCACAAGAGCAAATACAAAGGGTTCACCACAAGGTGCATAACATTCATATGCCTCAAGAATAGAAAGTCCAGATTAGACTTTGCCAGACAACATCTACAAAAGCCAGTTCAGTTCTGGAACAGCATTCTTTGGAAAGATGAAACTAAGAACAACCTGTACCAAAATAATGAGAAGAACATGGAGAAAGCTTAGAACAGCTCATAATCCGAAGCATACCCCATTATCTATAAAACACAGTGGAGGCAGTGTGATGGCATGGGCATGCATGGCTTCTAATGGCACTGGCTCACTAGTGTTTATCGATGTGACAAGACAGAAGCAGCTGGAGAAATTCTGATGTGTATAAGGATATATTGTCTGCTCAGATTCAGCATAATTCAGCGAAGTTGATTTGACGGTGCTTCAGTTTACATATGAACAATGACACGTAACATAATGTAAAAGCAACCCAGGAGTTTAAGGCAAAGAAGTGGAATATTCTGGAATGGCCGAGTCAATAACCTGATCTCATCCCGATCAAGCATGCATTTCACTTGCTAAAGAAAAAACTTAAGGCAGAAAGACCTACGAACAAACAACCACTGAAGACAGCTGCAGTAATGGACTGGCAAAGCATCACAACGGAGAAAACTCCACGTTTGGTGATGACTACGGGCTAAGTCGCTGCATTGCAGGAAAGTCTACGTCAACATGGTCAGAGGTTCGAGACTGACCATGGGTTCTCTGACTTTCCCCGGAAATCCTGCAGCAGGAAGTGCAAATTGGCATTTAGTTTAAATAAATCAGATTATCTATCCTGCCACATCGCTCTCCAGCGACTCCTTGTGTGCAGATCATGCGCTTGTAAATTTAATCGCAGAAGAATAGTTGGTGAACGTAATCATCCCGTGCATGATCTGACTAAAGGCTTCCATGTAGGATGAACAGTGTGAAAAGAATCGGCGGCTGGGCGACATGTGGTTGGATGAACCATGTGCGCACCCCTTGCCATCCCACAGATTTATCCAAGGAGTTTCTTAGCTGCTGACAAGGCAGGGTTAGTGGGAATTGGAAAAAAATGAAAATATATTAAAATTGTGTCAGTGTCCAAATATTTCCGGTCTTAACTGTGTGTATGAATGTGGGCGCTATTCTACTTTGTATCATGTTCAGCTTTAATCTTTATTAGTAGATCTGAAAGAAACCTATCATGTTGTGGTAGAATGCATCTATATAAAGATAAATGAGGTTGCCATTTAGCAAGGTGGTTGAAAATAATGCCATTAGATTAGACTGTGGGCAGTCTAACAGCAAATTACTGAAAGGAAGGAAAATCGTTGGTTAAACACTAGAGCTGTTGATTGATTGATAACATTTTTGCTCGCTGATTATAGACTATATTTTTTTGCAATAAGTACATCCTCTATTGTTAAAATTACAGAGCAAACCACAAGGAATCTTGCCCATCTGTCCTGAGCTGCACCACCTGTCACATGCTGCAGCATCTCAAGTCTTGTGGCTGCAGAGAAGCCAGGGTAAGTTTTTAGTAGCTAGCATGAAACTGATCTTTCAGGAGAGAAATTCAATCAATTTCCACATAGGTAATATTAGTCTAGAATAGGGGGTAGAGTTTCACTGCTTTTTTTAATCAACCTAAACTTTTATCCATTCTGCTCTCCTCCAGATAGCAAAGCAATCAGGTAAAAACGACCCATTTTTTAAATAAACTGCTGCACAAGAGTTAACTAGTTTATAGCTAAATTGCCATGCATATAATAAATAAGGGGGATTTATAATTTATCATCAGATCAGCCCACAGTAGTACATCAACATTCGGTACTGGCACCAAATGAGTGCTGGTTTACTTAATATGTCCATAGGTCCACGCACAATCTTTGCGCACATATAACTTGTCAATCAATACCCTGAAGACATGTTTTTTAACTTCCATATTTAATTAAAAGGCATTCATGTTAGCCGGCAATATAACTCGAGCATTGAGAACATTGTGTACACGGAGTTTACTAAAAATAAAGTTTTTGTACAACTCACTTTTTGTGTTTCTGTTGGCCGCTTTTTTCCCAGTCAAAGTGTTTACAATATTCTCAATGCTAGAGTTCATGTGTGCAGCTCCTGGTGATACTTTAAGCAAAGTTTCATGTTGTGTCAAGCCTTCTTAGCATTTTAAAAATATAGCGATTTTGATGCTATCATAGTAGTGGCCCTATCACTCCCATTTAAAAGAGATTTGACCAAAACCAAAAATACGGAAAATCTTAAAAGTGGCGTTTCCGTCCTAATTATGCTGTTAAATGAAAGTTTGACTCTGGTACATTAACAAAAAACCTAGGTTGCATTTCGGCGAGAGTTACGCTTTAAGTGAGTTACTGGCTGTTATATTTCTATTTATTGTTGTATTTGTATATTGATTACAGGTTATTGCCGGTGATAGACAAATAGTCTGATTCAAACTAGCGAATGACAGACCGATGTACCGTTATAACGGTAAAAAAAACATGTACCGTAATAACGGAGTATCACTGGGTACTGTGTCTCCGGGCTCTTTGGATAACTGAAATCAATCACCTGTGATAATTAGTTTGCCAGGGGGGCCCAATCAAAGGAAAACTATGTAAGAAGGATGTTCCACATTATTAAGCAGGCCGTATGTTTCAAGCAAGATGGGAAAGAAAAATGATCTCTTTGCTGCGGAAAAGCATCAAATAATGAAATGCCTTGGACAAAGTATGAAAACATTAGATATTTTACGTGATCATTATACGGTGAAGAGGTCTGTGGCTGAGCCAGAGCACAGGCGGGTTTGTGAAGATAAGGGCATAATGAAGAAGGTTACTGCCAGACATATTTATCGGATTAAGAGAGCAGCTGCTAAAATGCCATTACAAAGCAGCAAACAGGTACTTGAAGCTGCTGCTGGCTCTGGAGTCCCTCAAACCTCAAGGTGTAGGATCCTCCAGAGGCTTGCAGTTGTGCATAAACCTACTAGTTGGCCACCCCTAACCAATGCTCACAAGCAGAAACGGTTGCAGTGGGCCCAGAAATACATGAATGTTTTGGGCTGTAAAAATGGGGAGAGAGCTGGTAGGCCCCTTTAGGGTCCCTGAAGGTGTGAAAATTACCTAAATGACCGAGATCTATAAGGGTGGGAGGTAGTTCACATCAAAACAGCAGCTCTGGGAGACTATTTTGACATCCTGCAAAGAAATTCAAGCAGAAACTCTCCATAAACTCACAAGTTCAATCGATGCAAGAATTGTGAAGGTGATATCAAAGAAGGGGTCCTATGTTAACATTTAACTTGCCCTGATAAGATGTGTTTGATTGAAATAGCTTTTGATTTCAGTAAATGTGACCTCCTAATGCTGCAAATTTAACAAATTACCAATTTCAGTTCATTACAACCTATAATGAAAATTTGAAACTTCGTTGTGCATAATAATTTGGAACAGTGCATTTTGAGTTTGTTATTTAGGAGATTTTTTTTTTGAATTTATAGCAGAGTTTCATTTTGAGCAGCGAGGACTTTATTTTGATAGCCAAGTTTCATTTTGAGCAGCGAGGACTTAATTTTGATAGCCATTTTTCATTTTGCAAGGAGTCTTTGGGATTTGGGGAGATTGGCTAACTCTTTTCGGATTTGTGCTTAGAATTCTGAAAATATGTGAACTGGGACTGACTGTAAAGATGTTCAAGGAACTTTGGTTAGATCATGGGCCTGTAAATTCAATCACAGAAGTATAATTGGTGAGCGTAATCATCCTGTACATTATCTGACTGAAGACTTCTGTGTTGGATGAGCAGTGCAAAAAGAATCGGTGGCTTGGCAACATCTAATTGGTTAAACCATGTGAGCGCCCTTCACCATCCCACATCGGTCCAAGGAATTGCTGAGCTGCCTACAAGGCAGGGTTAGAGGGAATTGGACAAGACCAATGGAGAGGGGAGAAAATTTGGGAAAAATCACAAAAACAAAAGAAAGTATTTCTCAAAGCAATTGTATTAGAATAAATTGTATAACTATAATAAAAACATTGAGAATATAATATATATTTTTAAATCATCTATTGTATGCTGTCCTTTTTCTTTATCAAGGGTGTCAATCATTTTAGTCTGGAATACTACCAGGAATAAATTTGTCCTTAACTCCAGATGCAGTATCTCATAATGAGAACCCAGCAGCATGTAACACCCTAGAACATTCTTAGACTTGTGATTTCAGCCATATAATGACAGCTTTATCACACCCCCATATCAAATTGCAAAAAAACAGTCATATTTTGCAATCACAAACATGAAAAAGCTGTAAGACAATCTTGTTAAACGCTTCTGCTAAATAACTCAAATGAATGTGCTGCATTTTTGTTCCACTTGACAAAGCAAAGATACTGGGTGCATTAAAAAAACAGAGCTGTGTTTTACGAGCAAAGACAAATAGCTTTGGCAACCGCCAAAGAATGTGTGTGCTTGTTGAGGTTTGTTGTCTGATGGACAGATAAGAATTTTTAAGTGGCTCCATTCAATGTCTGAAGGGTTTCTCCCGCCAAGATACTGGTGATGATGCAGTGGGCATAGAGGTGCGGGGGTGTTTACCGTTAGCACAGGGGTCACGACTGCAGCGGTCAATCTTTTTCTCGCAGTTGGAGCCCATGTAGCCAAGTGGGCAGCGACAAGAGTAACCTCCGTTCACCATCTCCTCGCAGGTTCCTCCATTGAAGCAGGGTCCATCGGCACACGTCATTGCACTGACCTCACAGTTCTTTCCATAGAAGCCTTGTGGGCAGGTACAGGTGTAATCACTCTCCTGATCCTGAGATTTAAAAAATAATAACAAACAATTAATTGAAACAATTAAAGCCAATTCATGATGAAAACAACACGTACCAAATAATTAAACAAAACAAATAATGTATTTAAAATAGCGTACATTGCAGCTGCCTCCATTTTTGCACGGATTACTGTCACACTCGTTGGTCTCAATCTCACAGTTGTTGCCACTGAAGCCTGACCTGCAGGTACAGGTGTAGCTGCCCTGGCCGGTGTTGGTGCAGGGAGCGTCATTCATGCAGGGCTTGTGGTTGGTGCAATAGTTGAGGTCCTCATTGCAAAACAGCCCCCCCCAGCCCTCCTTACAGTTGCACTGCCAGGGCTGCCCGCAGGTGCCATGCGAGCAACCAGGGTAGCGGACGCACTCATCGCAGAGGGGCCCCTGCCACCCGAGGCGGCACTTGCACTCGCCAGGGGCTTCACAATAACCCTGTTTCTCACTACAGCCAGACGAGCAGATGGCTGCGGAGATAGAGAGGGAGAAAGGGGGTAAATTAGAATGAGTGTGCCCCCCCGTTCGCATCACAAAACACCCCCCCCCCCCCCCTCCCTTTGCCGGGCTCAGACACATGAAGTATTTGTTAAGTACTAAACTAAGCAGCTGGTACGCGCACAAAAGGAACACATGCCGTCTTTTTTCACGCAAGGGAGCGCACATTAAGTTCCAACGCGTGTGCCTGTTAAACCATACACCCAGCTCCCATTGTTGGCACGAACAAAAGAGGTAGACAAACTCTACACTTGATTCGACGGAAGCTTATTTTTTGTAACCATAAGATAACGTTGAACTGTGAATAAACCATTTCCAGGCTCTGTGCACATCGGTGCGGTAAAAGCAGAGACTGGGTAAAAGGAGTCACATGTGGTCGTTCAGGTTTTCCTTAACTGAATGACAGCTTTACGTGGTAGAGATATGAGTGAACTGTCATTAAAAACGTTTGTAGTCTCTAAGCCGTATTTTTGAATGTGACACTTACGTTCTGAACAGTATTCTCCTTTCCAACCTGACATGCACATCCGGCTGCCCGCGTCATCACAGGTGTAGTGTCCGAAGGGGTCGTGACGGGGCCGGCAGTAGTCTGAGCAGCTGTCGCCGTGGTAGTATTCATCGCAGATAACGTGGTAGGAATATCGAAGTTCACTTTGCTCCCCAAAATGTACATCCTGTGACCAGTCCTCGCCAATCGCTAGTCTTCTACGGGTGGCCAAACGGCTGATCAAGTTATTCTGGTTTTCTATTAAATAAATAAATTAAATAGAGAGAAATGGTCAAAGAAAATGTAATTTAAATAATAATAATAATTCTGTTATAGACAAAAATTAGCTAAAAATCTATGACTGCATTTTTGTAAATGCAAAAACGAGCTGACTAGTAGAGGAAGATATTACCGCCCCCTAGAGGAACAGTGTGCACACAACCCTACCTACCTGTGGATTTGTCGTCTGATGACTCTGCGTTCCATGCTTCAATTATGAGGGAGAACGTACCCTACATACACACAGGAAAAAACATAACTTTGTCAAAAAGTGTATGAGAAGATAACTGGAAGCGTAATGACCCTATCGAATGTATGCAATCAGGCATTAAGTCTATTTTGAATAGGCCTACAGTAGAGTAGGCTATACTTACCGGCCACTTAAAATGGAAAGACACTCGGATAGGTGCGCTATTTGAGATGGAACTCTCGTCGGCGCTGAAAATATCGGTCAGTCCCTTGCCGTAGGTGCACGGTGGCTCAGGGGAGATTACATCTTGCGAATGTTTAAGGCAGACGCGGAAAAATATCTGACAGTCACTAGACTTTTTGCAGACACTTCGGGTACTGCTGAACTGGTGTACTTTCAGCTCAAACACACCGGACGAGTCGACCTAGAAGATAGAATAAGTAATGTAAGTGCATTGTCCATGCTTAAAATGCACAATTGCATAACTAACCAGGTGGACAGTACAATATAACAATATGAATATAAACTTTGTACTCACCAGTTGTGTTGATATAAACGCGAAAACACACGTTAATAACAAATAAGCCATTCTTGGGGGGTTCTTCATCTGCTATTAAAGTATAGCAGACAGCGCAAAATATCCAATAAAGATAAAAAATATATTTGTATCCCAAAACAAGAAAAAAATCACGGACGAAATTTAACAAGTATAGTGCACTTCTTGAATGCTTTTTGTGAAATTCTTTATAGAAATTGAGCTCACAACAAAAAAAAAATCATTTCTCTCCGCTGAGGAGTTGCACTCTGGACTTGTACGTACAGTTTGCTCGAGCGTGCGACAGTTTTTTTTTTATAGGCTACAGTAGGCCTACGTCCTCCTTCATCTTGGGGAGGAGTGAGTGGACGCGTAGGGGGAGTGTCAAACGCTGCAGTTTAGCTGTGTTTACGATGTACTTTGATTCAATGCCAATTGCTTAGTGTAATATAACGTAATGCAAACCAAAACATAAGGCTCTACGCATGCTTCAGTCACATTGCTACACCAATGTGGGATTAAATAGCCAACTATGTTGGCCTACATGTTAAAAGGACGAAGTATTGAAAAAATACATTAAATTCCTGTGATTTCATATAAGCTTTGAATTGGTTTATTAATATTTAAAACGAAGTGGATAATATTACTGAAATAATGGACATTTGAATACACTAGTTAAATGGCGAATGTAGGCCTAAAAGTTGTTAAAGAATTAAAGAATGATAGGTGATGAAAATAGAATCCGGCAACCTCCGAAACAGAAGTAAAATCTCGGGAAATGTGAACGGACTCATTTCTTTCAGCCCACGAGATATTGATTTACTTTCAATAAGCAGTGGTTTTGTTTTCTACTCTTTGTCTTCCTCAGGTTGTCGCGTGCCACCGTATGCAGGGTTGTTTTCATGAGTTTTCCTATAGGACGGACAACGGCTGTCAGGGAGGGGGAAGCGCGCGCACACATTTAATTCAGCACCAGAAGTGTAATTGTTCTGACGCGTGTTAGTCGTTAAACCGGCAGACTTCGGAGAAAAATCTTTTATTGTGCCATCGAAAGATTCGGGCGGGTCTTTTGTTGTCTTGGGCTGAAGCGGTGCGGTTCTTGAGAGGGAAGGAGGGACGATGGGGGCAGCACAGCACTAGAGATTTCAGATAATTGCTTTTGTACAAGAAAAAAAGGGGGGGGGGGGGT
>JACXGM010001044.1:0-12728 GCA_016801145.1 Umbra pygmaea | reverse complement strand
AAACTAATGGAATTCTGTCATATTTCAAACTGATTATGTCTAAACAGTGTATAGATTATAAGAATAATTAGCATGTATTGTGAACCAATCCATTCCACAATAATGTTTATGCGCGTGCCTGCATGCAGGTGGCCGCAGGCCGGACAGAAGGTCATGAGGGCCACAATGAATGATCTAGACTTCTCACTCATTACAGCTGTCATTTCATTTTCAATGCACCTAGAATTAATACATAAATGCTCGACAGTTGTTGGTAGCCTATATGTTTACTGAACTCTGTAGTTCTTTTAGCCATCGAGTGACATCTTGTCCGCTGGAGTGTCTGTCACCCGTTGGCGAAAACATAGCCTGCTCTCGTTGTAAGTGCTAAGCCTGAATTCATTCAACATTATTTAGTCAATCATCAGACGGCGTGTGGGTTAATAGATAACCTTAGACTATGTTTGGTGTAATAACAATATGCCACTGCCATAAATCAAGTAGACTCGTTTCATAAAGTACAGCAAATATCCTATAATCTACAATGTTGTTTTATTAGGGCGCGTGTGTCTGTAGACTGCGCGTGCTTGCTGTTGCGGGGGTCTACGGGGGACAATGGTAGCTTTACAAACTGTTGCTCATCTTTGGCGCTCGTCTATTGTAATTCTAATGAGGCCAGCGCGTGCCTCCGCTGGCCCTGACTTTACCCCAGGCACGCTTCGGCTAAAGCGCATCACAAAAAGAGGGTACAGATGAACAACTATTGTTATTATTTGTTGGATAATTATCCAGACAGGGTGCTTTCCCTGCTTGAGTTCCATCCAGGGACAAAAGATTGTATAAATAAATATGAGCTGTTCTTTGTAAACAATAAAAATAGCCATAATGTGTATCCACAAACGGGCTGATCGCATCAGTCGTATTGAATTGTTTTAACCAAAACAACAATGCCAGTTTTGAGATTTAACAGAACAGCATATCGTGCTATGACACGTTTGATATGATATGAATGGAAACAATGACTTCTTTTTAATTAAGCTTGGGATCCCAATGGCATACATTTAAGTCAATTAATGCATATTAGTTACTGAAAAAGTAGCTACAATTCTAACATTTATATTATGTTTAGTGTATTATAGGCTAGACAAAAAACACCTATGGGCGTTTTTCTTTGGGGTACAATTTTACATTCCCATTGATTTCCTATAAGGTCGTAGTTTGTGCACAGAAGCATGGTATTAAGCACATATTATATGACATACGATTGTTAGGGATAGGCCTAGCCCGTGTCGTGTGAGTAGATGCTTAAGAATTCGACGGAAAGGATGTTAAAACAAATCAATGACCAGATGGTACTATCGAATATCTCCATACTGTAGCTAGCTGTGTTTGGAGAGTCAGATTTTCAACAGGACATGAACGAGTTTAACAAGTGTTTAGCATGCGAATTGGTTTATTATGTTTATGGAAATAGCTTGCTTCAGTAATGGATATCTTCAAAGAAATAGGCGTTTAAATATAGCCCATATAAATCTATGGTTTGTTTTACATTTCAGAAAATAAATAGGCTCTCATTCCATGCGTTTTACAGGAGCAAATGGGGTTAAGTTCCTTGTTCAAGCTCACAATACGCCCCAGATTCTGGCCCATCACATTTACTACACTAGCTGCCGCCATATATGTCAATAGCTAAAACGGGCTAATTCTTAATCTGAAGGCTGTTGGAACAGTTTAATTGGGCAAATGCCACTTGACACTTGGCACTCAACACTCCCCACGTGCATATGTCCAAATGGTGTATGATTCGTCCCGTTGCCATATTGTGGCGTGTGGCCTATCCAGTGGTGCTAAAACTGGGAGGAGCAAACAATAAAACGACCTGAACAATCGGAAAGACGCAATGCATGAGCATTTGTAGAGGTGTTACTCAGTGGCAGAAGGCACAGGGCGCCTATAAATTTGAATATGCGCATTTTGCACAGGTGTCACTTGCGACACCATGGCCCCGGGGGATTCCCAGGCTTTTTGCCTCGTGCTTTTTCATTTAGCATTTTAAGGTGTCACAGACTTTTAAGTAGAGTTTGGTCGCACCTTGACATGGGTGCGATTCTGATTCTCTAAACGAAACTACACATTGCTTTTGCAGGCCACATGGACGCCAAATTGTCATAAAACGCTATTATCAAATAAGATTCTGAAAAGCATCATATTTAAAATATGGGTGAAAACAATAATGAAACTGTATATACTGTATCTATCAGAATTGTGATAAATGAATGTGCACAACAATTTCAGGAATGTATAATCATGTTATTGGCAGAACTTTGTAGCTACAAACATGGAGTGCATTCTGTGTTTAAAAGGCGAATGAAGCTCACTATTTGCTCTTCAAGATGTCCGCCTAAAGAATGTCAGCCTAAAGTAAATAATAAATTCATACCCAAATAAATAGGGTCTATCATCCAACTTTTGCTGGGTTAAAGTGTTACTGTAACAAACTTGCTCAAATTCATACTACATCTGTAGTAGTTTTCATGTTTAGTACCACGTAAATAGGGTTATGCGTGGGGAAATTATTTTCAAAGTAGCAGCCAACACATTAAACCTATTTTTTCTTAACAAGAATGTATTTGCTGATGACATATTATTTAAGTTTACCGGTGTATTACATTCACCACTCATCTAATTTAGCCTAATTAATGTTCTTTTAAAATCAAATATGAGACTCAGTTTTTTTTCCAGGCAAACTTGACCCTAGTTAAATGTTGGCACGTGTGCGTCTGTCTAGAGTTGGTGGTACACTGTGGCTCATCACCTCACAAGTGGCAAGTATTTGTGAAATCACCCACCACATATGCCACCTTTAACACCTTACTCTCAAACGGTGGTATTATCAGCTTTTATTCAAAATGGCTTCATTACAAAATGTAAGGAAAGTATATTTCATCGAAGTGATGTCCTCATTTATTGAGCCCACGCGCAAGTAGGCTGCGTTTTTACAGTAGGGCCAATATATTTAATAACATTAAACATGGTACATACAAACACTGCTATAGTTCCTGGAACTTTATGCTTTACGCCCAAACTAGCCTATCATTACAAAATGCACAACTATTTTAGACACCAACAGAACTTAAACATCCAGAAGAGGATGTAGTGTAGCGGAACATGTCACTTTCTTCCTGTCAAAAAACCATGAAGTCTCATAGTGTTTGTTAGCAATTAATCGTAATTGACGATTGTTCTTAAGTTTAACCAAAGTCCTACTCAGGGATGGGCAAAGATGCATCCAAATGTATTTTAAAATAAAATACAAAATACCTTAACTTTAATTGTATGAAAATAAATACAGCAGCCAAACCATCCCACCAAACATGAAGCTGGCGGACCACCGGTTGTTCCAGTTAGTCCGTCAGCTGCGTATAGGCTATATCCTAGGCTTATGTTGTATATTTCTATCTCTAATGAAAAATATTTTAAAGTATTTTCAAATTTAGTTACAACAACATTTAAATACAATACAAACACGGGTAAGTTTATTTTAAAATTGTAAATTGAATTCAGTTCTAAAATATCTTTTAAAAAAAAGCTTGTCTTTTTTATTTTTCAAGGTCTAATACGCTGTTCACCTGCCGGTGGACCTCTTGGCCGGCAGTGGACCGCTGGTTAAACGATGAGCAGACCGCCTGGCGGACCACCAGCTCTGCCTCTGCTGGTCCGCCTGTGTCCCGCCACCTCTATGCTAGCTGGGATGTATCAAAATAAAATACAGTATTTTTGTATTTTCAAAATACTTTCACGATGGACCATGAAATCACTTCGCAAACCTTTCATTTATTGGCGAATTTGATCTATCCATTAAACAGTACACTGTCTTTGTTAATGCTCATACAGTCTCTACATTTTGTACAATTTAGTCCATTAACAAATGCTTTTATCCAAAGCAACTTACACTAAGTACAGGGACAGCCCACTGGAACAACTTAGAGTTCTTGCCCAAGAACAATGACATTTGGCAGAGTTGGGAATTGAACCGGCAACCTTCCAACTGACTCCCTAACCACTGAGCTATCTGATGCCCATCTGACATCATTACTCTGATTAGCAAGAGGGACAATGAATTTGTGATGTTCATTTTCAAGTACAAGTGCATCTAAAATAATGTGAATATAGTGGAAAAGTCATTTTTTTCCTGAAATTTAATTGAAAATGGGACACCTTCATGTTCTAGATTAATGACATATAAAGTGACGTATTTCAAGCCTAAAAAAGGATATACAATACAGAAATGTGGACCTTTTGAAGCACTCAATACATGGTCAGGGCTCCTTTTGCACAAATTACTATCAATGTGCATGGCATGGAGGCAATCAGCCTGTGGCACTGCTGAGGTGTTATGGAAGCCCAGGATGCTTTGATAGCAGACTTTAGCTTGTCTGTATTGTTGTGTCGGGTGTCTATCATTTTTCTCTTGAAAATAGCCAATAGATACTCAATGGTGTTCAGGTCAGGCAAATTGGCTGGCCAATCAAGCACAGTAATATCACGGTCAGCAAACCATGGGCAGGGGCCAAGTCCTGCCTGAAAAGGAAATCGGCATCTCCATCAAGCTTTTCAGCTGACGGAAGCATGAAGTGCTCTAAAATCTCCTGGTAAACGGCTGCATTGACTTGATAAAACACAACATTAATGGACCAACATTAGCAGATGGTATGGCACCCCAAAGCATCACAGACTGGGGAAACTTCACACTGGACTTGCAACTTAAATTCTGAAACGAGATCTTTCGACCAAGGAGCAAGGGTCAAGTTCTTTTTTCTCCTTAGCCTAGGTAAGATGCTTCTGGCGTTGTCTCTGGTTCAGGTATGGTTTTTGCCAATTGGAATGCGACATCTGTAGCCCATTTCCTGAACACGTCTGTACGTGGTGGCTCTTGATGCACTGACTCCAGCCTGAGGACACTCCATGTGAAGCTCCCCCAAGTTCTTGAATCGGCTTTGCCTGACTATCCTCTCAAGGCTGCAATCCTCCCTGTTGCTTGGTCACATTTTCCTACCAAGCATTTCTCTTCCAGTCAACTTTCCATGAATACGCTTTGGTAGAGCACTATGTGAACAGTCAGCCCTCTCAGCAATGACCTTCTGTGCCTTACCCTCCTTGTGGATGGTTTCAAGGAGTGTCTCCTTGACATTGTCAAGTCAGCTTTCTTCTGCATGATTGTGTTTGTGTGTACGGAGTAAGACTGAAACACTAAAAGGCTACATGTGCAGGTGTTTTGAGTTAATTTGCAGATTAGAGCTCTTCTCAGGTCCACATTTCTCTATTATAAATTCTTTATTCTAATATTTCAAAATACAGGATTTTTGATTTCCATGAGCTGTATGCTGTGATAATCCAGATTGAAATTTAAATACTTGAAATATCAATTTCTGAATTAAATTATAAAATTATAATCTTTTGAGATTTACTTGTATAGTGCCCGCAGAATCTTGTTCAATGGCAGATTTATTTTGGAATAGGCACCAGAGGCAACATTTCTATGTCATCATGTAGACATCCTACAACGTATTTTACAGCATTTTTAAATACAAAATTAAAAACAGTAAAGTATTTTGATACAAAATATTAAGCCATTTTCATTCAGCTTATCAAATACAAATGACAAAATACTATTTTGTATTTTAAATACGTTTTATAAATACACGTATCATAAATACTGCACATCCCTAGTCCTACTTGAGAGGCACTCGCTCGGCACGTGCCCATCGAGTACACCAGCCCATTGTCTGACACTTCACAATAATTGGCGCTATCCCATGCATTCATACCGGAGTCTGCCCCATTGCCTTGTTTGCTGAAACAAAATCAGTATTTTACACAACCAGTTTACCATAGCCAGATACACTTATATTTTAATATGCCGTGAAAATGTAATTGATGTTAACAGTGTGTACATGAACAATCCTTATATGCTTATTGAAATTAACGTACGCACCTTTTCCATGTTACTTTTATTTGAGGAAAGATATCTTTAAGTTTATACTTACAAGAACATCATGATTGCTTCACTGAGTTAGCTGTTATATATTGTACAGATGTGGCATCTGCATGTATAAACAGGTCACAGAGAAGATTATGACATCAGTAGGTGCACAATTTAGGCGTGTAAATCAATCACTCAAATAAAAGTGTTGCCAGTCTCGTTTACAGATTTCTTAACCAAAAGGTGACCCAGTGCCCTCAGTAATAACTAAGACAATGACAGTTTGTTTTACCCATCTTTTTCTCAAATACAAGTTTATGAGTTTGAATCCAGACATTGATTGCCAGTCAGGAACATTATGCCATCTGGCCCTGAAAAATTAGAGCCATAAATATTTGGACATTGACTAATTAATCATTATTTAATGTCTATCACAGCACTGGAGTTGAAATATAAATAATAAATATGATCTAAAATTTGAGGGTATTTACATCCAAATCAGGAAGAACAGTAAAGGATTTACACCACTTATATATATTCTCCATACTCTTCTCTTCATTCTGGTAAAGTTGATCTGTCCATAGGAAGTTGTTCCAGAACGGTAGTTTTTGTTTGAATTAGATTTTGTTGGTCCTGTTTGAGGCTTACCAATGATTTACATCGTGCAGTAAACCCTCTGTATTTACTCTGGTCTTGATGTTGCATTTGACACATATTCCCCAATCTACCTGAGGGTTTTCAGCCAACAGTTAAGGGAATTTTCTTCACAAAGGGATACATTTTTCTGTCATCCACCACAAGTTTTCTGTGGTCTTCCGTTCCTGTAAAACAGAGGTGCAATACCACGACATTCCACACGACAGCATTTACCAACAGCCCCATTACTATTACTGGCACTCAACTTAGTTAACAACAGTTTGTGGTACAATACCATATGGTGGGGCACAACCCCACTTGCCCCTAGAGTAGAATCGCCACTGTTTGGCCATTTATTGAGACAAATTATCCATTATTACATATCTGTGAGAGTCGCAAAAGTATGTGAACCTTTGCTTTCGGTATCTGGTATGACCGTCTTGTGCAGTAATAACTGCAACTAAATGTTTCAGGTAACTGATCATCAGTCCTGCATATCGCTTGGAGGAATTTTAGACAATTCCTCTGTACAGAACAGCTTCAACTCTGGGTTGTTGGTGGGTTTTTTCTCATATTAACTGCTCACTTTATGTCCTTCCACAACATTTAGATAAGATTAAGGTTAGGACTTGGCCATTCCAAAACATTTATTTTATTCTTACTTTACTTTTCTTTGGTAGTATCTAGAACAACTTGGGTGCTTACGGTCACGGTCTTGCTGTATGACCCACCTTCTGTTGAGTATATAATAGTATAATTCCGAATTCAGTCAATGATAGCAAGCCGCCCTGGCCCAGATGCCGCAAAACAGGCCCAAACCATGATAGTACCACCACCACCACCATGTTTCATAGATGGAATAAGGTTCTTATGCTGGAATTCAGTGTTTTACTTTCACCAAACATTAAACATCTAATTTAAACCAAAAAGTTACATTTTGGTCTCATCCGTCCACAAAACATCTTTCCAATGGCCTTCTGGCTTTTCGACATGATCTTGAGCAAATGGCTGACAGACAGCAATGTTCTCTAGATGGTGGACTCTTAACATAAGCAAATGTGAGAGAGGCCTTTAGTTGTTTAGAAGTTAGAAGTTACCCTGGTTTCCTTTGTGGACTCATTGACTATAACACAGCACTTACGTTGCTCTTGGAATGATCTTTGTTGGTAGACCATGGTCTTCAGTGTCCTCCATTTGTACACAATCTGTCTGACTGTGTATTGGTGAATTCCAAACTCTTTAGAGATGTTTTTGTTAACTTTTCTCATCTGATGAGCATCAACAACTTTTTGAGATCCCCAGAAATGTCCTTTGCTCGTGCCAAAGTATAAACATGTGTTGTGGTCTCTGGTCACCTTATGCTCTTTACATCTGATGTAGCAGAATTCAAATGCACCTTTAAAAGCAAATTTTCCATGCCAATTCTATAACATTTACTACTTCTACTGTTGTACATTTTCCAGACCATCAGTTCATAGCGTTTTATTATTATTATTATTATTATTACTATTATTATTATTACTATTGTCATTACTATTTTAAAATTCTTATATTGTTGCAATTCTTGTTTTTAAGCCCACTGCATAGAATCGCCGAGCCATGTCAAAAAGAATTTCTCTGCATAGGATGATGTATGTTATTCAATGCATATGATAAATAAACCACTTTGACTTCGACTTTGACGATCGCACTTCGATAAAATACCTGTTGATTGAGAACTCCTGACTAATTCACCTTAACATTTTTCTGCTACATCCTAGATGTTCATATACATTTGCCGCTCACAGAGACGTAATACTGGATCATGGTCCTCAATAAATAAATGACCAAGTTTAATATTTGTCTAATCAGGTTCTCTTTGCTCTTAGGACTTGTGAAAATCCGATTTAAGTAATATTTAGGCGTAAATATAGAAAATGTTAAAGGGCCCAAAAGGCTTTGGTAGACAGCTAAAATAATAACTTAGGTAAATAAATACATATATACATTGACTAACTGTAGTTGGTATGGCAATATTTGAGGGCACCATCTTCCTGTTTCCTTATTGACATCCAGTGTGGTAAGATGTTTGTTAGTACTTCAACAAACAAGATATTTATATATGGTGAAACAGTGGGTCTCAAGTGTTTACAACCTTTCTGCTTCTATTTGACATTATTAATTATTTATAATTACATAATTACAAACACAAATAAATAGAAGACTGAATATACTTGGAGCACAGTAAAGCCTAAAGAAAATATGGTGTGGAGTATCTGTCTAGAACAGGACGTCCTCAAAAATGCAGTATCTGGGTGAGAAGAGCACAAGTTAGTGAGGCCTCCTGTATGGAATTAATATTCCACAGTTTAGCAAACATCAAAATCACATCTACAGTTGTGCTCATAGGTTTGCATGCCCTGGCAGAAGTTGTGAAATTTCAGTATTGATTTTAATTAATATTACTGTTCATCCAATAAATCTGACTAATGTAAACAGTGATCATATGACTCTATTAATTATTACACAGTTGTTTGGCTTGTTTGGAGACCATAATGATAACATAAATCACCCTGATCAAAAGTTTACATACCCTTGAATGTTTGACCTTGTTACAGACACACAAGGTGACACACACAGGTTAAAATGGCAATTAAAAAAGTTAATTTACCACACCTGTGGCATTTTAAATTGTCAATGAGTTAGTTAGCTCTCATATGGATGCACTGAACAGGCTAGATACTGAGCCATGGGAAGCAGAAAATAACTGAAAAAGACCTGCATAATAAGGTACTGCATAAAGTTGGAAATGACTATGAAAATATACCCAAAGCCTTGATAAAGCTAGTCCTTACTGTTCAATCACTTATTGAGAAATGGAAGATTCAGGGATCTCTCAATACCAAGCCAAGGTCAGGTAGACCAATCAATCAATCAATCAATCAATCAATCAATCAAATCAAATTTATTTTATAAAGCCCTTTTTACAACAGCAGTTGTCACAAAGTGCTTTGACAGACACCCGGCCCGAGACCCCCAAAAGCAAGCAACACAAGTGATGCACAGTGGCTAGGGAAAAACTCCCTAGTAGGAGAAACCTAGGAAGAAACCTAGAGAGAGGCCAGACTCAAGGGGGTGGCCAGTCCTCTTCTGGCTGTACCGGTTGGGGGACCAAGAAATATTTCAGCCAATACTGCCAGAAGTATTGTTCGAGATACAAAGAAAATAAACGGTGTGGTTGTTTCAAGGAGCACAATATGACGATACTTGAACAAAAATGAGATGGATGCTCAAGTTGACAGAAAGAAGCCTTTCTTGCGCCAGTGACACAAAAAAAATGATTACAAATATGCACAACCACTCCTTGACACGCCTCACAGCTTCTGGCACACTGTCATTTGGAATGATGAGATCAAGAAGTAAAAAGAATGCCATCCCCACTGTAAAGCATGGTGGTAGCTCACTGATGTTTTGGCAGTATTCAAGCTCTAAAGGCATGCGGAACCTTGTGAAAATTGATGGCAAGATGAATGCAGCATGTTATCGTACAATACTGGCAAACAATTTGCAGTCTTCTCCACAAAAGCTGCTCATGGGATGCTCTTGGACTTTCCAGCATGATAATGACCTTAAGCACAAGGCCAAGATGACCCTCCAGTGGTTACAGCAGAAAAAGGGATCTGGAGTGGCCATCACAGCCTCCTGACCTTAATATCATCCAGCCACTCTAGGGAGATCTCAAACATGTGGTTCATGCAAGATGACCAAAGAGATTGCATGACCTGGAGGCCAAGAGGAATGGACAGCTATACCATCTGCGAGAATTTGGGGCTTCATAGACAACCATCACAAACAACTGAACAATGTAAAGTTGTGCTAGAGAGGGCAATACACCGTATTGAGAACTGTAGGTATGCAGACTTTTGAACAGGGGTAATTTAATTATTTCCTTAGTTGCCATGTTTTCTATTATGCTTGTGCTATTCTGTTATGACCTACAGTTAAATATAAATCCCATCAGAAATAAAAACAAGTTGTTTTGCCTGCTCACTCATGTTTTCTTTAAAAATAGTATTACCAATTCTCCTGGGGTATGCATACTTTTGAACACAACTCTATCTACCCAGAAAGCTTGTGGGAGACTGACCAAGTGGAAGAAGATTCTATTGTCTGATGAGACCAAGATGTCTCTTTGGTCTCAATGCTAACCATTACATTAGGTGCAAGCAAACACCACATATTATCCTGACAACGCCATCCCTAACATCAAGCATTATCGTGGCAGCATCATGCTGTGGGGAAGCTTAGCGTCTCTGCCTCAGAAACTGTGTAAGTCACCAAAGATCCCAATAAAACTTCATGAAACTTAAAATGGAAATGTATAAATAAAAATGGGGAAAACCTGTAGAGCTCTATCGACGAATTGCTGTTAAAACCTCTTTAAAGGAAACGGGTATATGTATTTTCTGTTCTGTATTTGTCATTTAAAACACTGTCGATTTTAGTATTTACTTTGAAATTTAAAAAAGGGTTAATCAATGCTAAATCTGGTTAAATACATTTCAATTTCACGTTCTAACAAAAACTGTGTACCAATCAAACGAAGATGAATACTATAGAGCCAGTATGAATACAAATACACCCTCAAAAATATAAAAAATAAAGTAAAAGTGTATTTTAACCTCATAGCATTTGCTCACTTTAAAGTCAAAACTGTAAAGTCAAGCCAACAAATACATTCTTCACTGCAACTGTATCTACTGTCTGAGTAAATTAGATGGCCTGTCTCTCAATGTTGTATAACATCCTGGGATTATTTACTCAAGTGATTTATGAGGCTTCTGATTTTTTTTCTTTATTCGGGATTGAATAGTTCACACCAACTGATTCGCACAGAACATTCAACAAGCACAGTTAGACAAAGGTCAATTTTCCTTCAACATGAGTGACACCAGCTCAATTTCTCAAAGTCCGCCTTAGCCCGACTGCCCGAAACTGGTTCTCTTGCTCATTCCTCCAACGCAAAATCCAGCTGTTGGGCACAGTCCAATTGGAATGCCCAAGCCACAAAACCTTAGTTAAGAAGCAAGATCTGAGTTCAACATATTTAATAATAATATTAATGTCCTACCTCCTGACCAGCTCATTCATATACATTTATATATAATAATAAAAAAACAACAGTTGCACATAGCTAATCAAAGTCCATGATTATGTTCCAGTGCACCAGATCCGAGTGGATCTGCAAATGAGAGCACTGTTCTCTGGTCAGTTTGTCGTATTACCGGCCAGTGAGTGGAAGTGGATTAACTGAAATGGTTCAGTAAATAATGTCTAACCACTCAGCACCATTTTGAATCAGACACAACAGAGAACCACTGGAAGCAGAGTGGTCATGCTCCACGTAGCGCCCGGAGTCTGAGATCCAGGAAGTGTCTCCACTGACAACAGAGTTGCCAGAACATTCTTTGAGCTTTACTAGTTTCCTCCACCTGTCCCCCACCCCCCCACAAGACATGGTTCTGATGGTCGAATTGCAGCTGATCCGACCTCGTCCCAACAACCCACACGCCCCACCCCTCCGTCCTATTGGCTGGACATTAGAGGGGCAGGCAACGATAAGTGGGTGCGAGTGAGAGGGGAACTCACTGCTGCTTGGAGCGCCAGAACCGTCCAGCAATGGAGCCTAAGGAGATGCCCTGCTTCTTCTGCTGTGCCAGGTCTGCCAACCTCTGCTCCTCCTCCTGCGAACACAAACACCACAGCTTCTAGTCCTGTACGGTTCTGAAGCACTCTCTGAACAGTTGACAGCAAGCTAAACAATGGGGGAAAAATGTTATACAAAAAAATCTAATGCTGTACCTGCGCTAGCTGAGTTTATTTGGGCTGTACCTGCGCTAGCTGCATTTATTTGGGCTGTACCTGCGCTAGCTGCATTATTTGGGCTGTACCTGCGCTAGCTGCATTATTTGCGCTGTACCTGCGCTACCTGCATTTATTTGCGCTGTACCTGCGCTACCTGCATTTATTTGCGCTGTACCTGCGCTACCTGCATTTATTTGCGCTGTACCTGCGCTACCTGCATTTATTTGCGCTGTACCTGCGCTACCTGCATTTATTTGCGCTGTACCTGCGCTACCTGCATTTATTT
>JACXGM010001043.1:27097-59485 GCA_016801145.1 Umbra pygmaea | reverse complement strand
ATGTAAACTTAAATAATACAAAATATGGACAATAATAGAATAGCAAAATCAACATTTCATATTATCTAACTAGCAACGAATGGATATTATGGACACAATAATAACGTGTATTTTCGGGAAATTGGTTATATTGTCCCTCTATTATTCCTGTGTTCAGTAAAAATATGTACAGTAGGCCTACTGTGTATAACAAATTAGTTAAAAACAGTAGGCTAAATGTTCATTTTTGGCCGATAGAAAAAATAAATGGAAAGTTACACAGTGCAGCTTTAAATTATTATTTCCTCAAAAATAAATGTTCAAATAAGTTTTATTACAACAACAGATTTGAACTATTTCAAATGTTAAAAAATAGACATGTAAAAAAGTTGATAGGAATTCTATATCATTAATCTTGGCCAAAGAGAGTAAAACCCAATAGTTGATCCGTGCTCTATTGTAGTCATTTGTTATTAGTTTTTTAACAAAAATTGTAAAGAAAGTTAACAAAAAGTAAAATAGTTTATGCAACATTGAAAAACAGTTCAAGTGTGACTCTATTAGACTGCATCTGTAATCGTTCTCTGCTATCTAGTCGACCGTGATTGTTTTGCTCTGCTCTCTGAAGAACAGACAATGGGGAGACCATTGACTGTAATCCAGCCTCTAGCTTTCTCCCATAATTCTATCTGATATTTTGTGTCTTTCTGGATTTAGCTGTCTTCCAGGGGATAACTCACTGCTATGTTTTTGTGTGCGTCTCTATGGGGTTGGAAAATTGTCAAGTATGTGTTGTTCATGTAGGTGATGTGTTGTTCATGTAAGTGAGGGGTATTCAACTCTAACCCTACGGGGTTCGGAGCCTGCTGGTTTTCTGTTCTACCTCATTATTAATTTGACTCACCTGGTGTCCCAGGTCTAAATAAATCCCGAGATTTGGGGGTTGCAATGAAAATGTGGAGTGGATCTGGCTTCGAGGTCTAGTCTTGAGTTTGAGGGATGTAGGTGATGTGTTGCTCACGTAGCCTGTGTGTTGCTCACGTAGCCTGTGTGTTGCTCACGTAGCCTGTGTGTTGCTCACGTAGCCTGTGTGTTGCTCACGTAGCCTGTGTGTTGCTCACGTAGCCTGTGTGTTGCTCACGTAGCCTGTGTGTTGCTCACGTAGCCTGTGTGTTGCTCACGTAGCCTGTGTGTTGCTCACGTAGCCTGTGTGTTGCTCACTGAATTAAACTTGTTAGAGGTCACACGATAAGTCATTCCTTATCAGACCCCACACTTCTAACTGAGGACGGATCCATTTCAACCTACACTCATCTCTGAAGTACTTGTTGGACAGTTTGGTTGATAAAACGGTCCGTCTTCTGTTTCGAGGATATGTGCCACAGGGGCTGGGCAGTGACAGGCATACCCAGGGAAGGTGAACACTCTCCACCTCAGCTCATCCCCTGATGACCGGCTGACAGCAGTTATCTGCCAGGCTCCAGCCATTTGCCAGCGGGTATTCTTAGTCTGACCTTTGCCTATCTCACATGGGTAAAGTCCATTTCTAACCTAGCCAAGCCTAAACCCCTCTTAACATACCTCTGACCTGACCTTGTAGGCTGTACCGTTGAGAATGGGGAGGATTGATAGTGAATCTTTGATCGCTAGCTCTGCGGTATCCCAGATCTCTGCTACAAATCCACAAACGCGACAACAACATAGTTTCGGCTCATAGAATCCTGCATGGAACATTCTCTTCATACATTTCACTCAACACTCTTCATACCAATCAGTCATCTTAGCCACTTCACAGGGGCTTGAACCTAAGTGATCTGGATAAGGGGTCAAGCTAGTGTTTGACACCGGATTGTCATTTTTAGTCCTCGCACTCTAATGAACAGTGACTTTCAAGACTAGAAGAATAGAATTAGAATAGTCTTTATTGTCATTGTCACAGGTAGAACGAACAGGTAGCTCTCCAGTCAGTGCATCACCTACATGAAGCATCTAGTTATGTTAGAGGCTTTTATCAAGGCAACATTTTTCATCTTGTCGGCTTGAAGATTCGAACCAATGACCCCTGGATAAATGTCCCCATGCTATACCCACTAGGCTGTCTGCCGCCCTGGACCAACATACCTCCCTGGTCACATGGCCTAGGTTTGATTAATGCTCCACGCCGTCAGCGATAACTTGCCGTTGAGTAAACACCAGATTCAGAACTGTCACCCTCCCGTCGCCACTGGGGTCGTGATAGTCATTAACTGTTACTTCTCCACGCCACTAAACATGTCACCATCTATTCGTTCACTGGCCTGGGTTCGCACATCATTTCCGGGGATCCTACAGGACAACAACCACACTAACAGAGGTCGTCATAGAAACCCTACTGGGATGTTGTTTGGATTAAAAAACACATTCCTCTTCATAAAAAAAAGACTGCGTGGAGCAGTGGGTAAAAACAGAGCACAACATTACATTTAATCAAACCTAAGAAGGAAATCCTTCTGAAACCTGGCATGAGCACTCGCAGGCAAATGATGTTCGTGTTTTTGTTTTTTCCTTCTCTACTGGCGCAGTTCCTGTGATAATAAGTGTAGAGGAGGCAGGCGGAGGTTTTCCAATTGGCCTGGCCCTCACGCTGGGCTTTCCGTGATGGCATCAAACAGCAATGCACTGGGATAGCTGGGCCATCACTGCGTTCAGGCCTCAGCACATGACGTTAGTTGGGGTCTGCCGTCGCCTGCGACAAGTGACCATCCGTGTTAAAAAAGACCTGACTGTAAACAGTGGTCGATGAATAACCATCAACTGTCTGTTCTATTCAGAGAAAAAGCTTCTTATGTGCCAGTCCGCCTGGTGTAGAAAAATTAATTGTGTGAGAAATAGTTGTCTGATAAAGACGTGTGATTCTTCAGCTTTTTCACCCAGAGTGTTTGGTCAGCCGTAAGCTTTCACAGACTTTCCTTTGTCTCACATCTCCTCATTTCAATCAATGCAAATATTAGGCCTTTCCCTGATGCAAATATGTGTAATACGGATAGGTCACGTCTGACCTCGGATTTGAGTGTGTGTGTGTGTCTTTTGTGTGTGTGTGTGTGTCTTTTGTGTGTGTGCGTGTGTCTTTTGTGTGTGTGCGTGCATCTGTACTTTTATTATTGGTACAGGACTGTTATGTTGAGGACTGTTCAGTCTAAACAGCAGGACATATTGTACAAATGATGCTTTAATAACATCCCTATTACAAAATCAATCGTCATTGCTGGATAAGACCATTAGAAGTTGCTAATATTTTTGTTAGCCTCCTCATCGATTTAAACTGCCCCTACGGGCTTGACTTTCAAACAAAATATGATTATTTTTAAGTTAGTTTCTTCCTTCATAGCCAAACGTTTGGAAACTCCTCCTTACTCATCATACCTCCAGAATAACAGACGTCAGACCTGCTCTTACCTTCTCCAACGGGCTTGAAGGCCAGATGAGGAGAAGGTCACAACGCCGAGGAAGTTGTCGGTCCAGAGGCAGGCGAGGATCTTCTCTGGCCGTGTTCTAGAATATGTCCCAGAGTTTATGGGAGGACGAGAAGGGAGGCGGGTTGGAGAGACCTGGGGAGGGGGGAGCTGGGGGGAGTGGCTGGTATGTGCTCTGTTTATCCTTTCATTGTGGAAGAGGAGGGCCTGGAATGGATGGGCAGGCTGGCCCAGTGGTCAAACTCTCATCGGGGGTGTGTGTGTGTGTGTGTGTGTGTGTGTGTGTGCGCGCAGGCTTGCGGTGTGGCTAATGTTAGACCTTCTGCTGGAGGATCAAAGCAATCTGGATGTCTGCATTCTGATGTTAATCCTGTTAAAACAGTGCACATCGGTAGCATCGGCATGTTATCTTTTCCTTTACGGTCGTTTATCAAGCAGCCATTGTTTTTTCTCAGAGAGTCTTCCAAGGAAAAAAGAAACAATGTTGATTAGTGGTTTCATTGAGAGGACATTTTGACAGATGCAATTTGTTCTCTTTCAGTCTTTGTGGCTTCAGTTTGAAAAGGTTGGGTTATTGTGTCTGCTAGGAGCAGACTGGTTCCTCGTGTGGTCTTAACCCTCTCCGACCTTGCAGGTCTCCATTATTGTGTCCTCGCTTTACCTCTGTGATATTGTAAACCAGAAGCTTTAGGCTCCCACGGGACTCTGCACTTGGAACCTTTCCTGCACAGTTTTTCAGCCCTAAAACCGAAATAAATATCCTTCCTGTATTCCAGCTCCCCTCTCGTCCTTAAAAGGAGCTTTGAGCTGGGTCTTGACTCGATCATAACAAGCCCCGAATAGTGTCTTTTAAAAATGGAGTATGAGGAGGGGCGAATGCTTGGTCCGTGTTTTCTCTGGACCTGGTGGTACAGCGCCTGGCAGCCCCAGTGCGTCCTGCCCCCCGGTACAGGTATGTCCTAACAGGTGTTAGAAACGATGCCCTTCATTTCAGGTTTAATGAGGCATGTCACCCGAGCAGGGGGAATTCTACTTTTGATCTGTAGCGTATCAATTGTACTTTCCACTATAACCGGACAGGGAAACACTTAACACAAAAACATGCATACCCTTTCATACGTACCCATCTCGGGCACCATCTCCAATTCTGCACCCTTAGACCCTCAGAACCTGTTATCCTCTCCATATCCCTTAGATCAGAGAAAACATATTTATTATGCATTGTCACTTGCTGCAGTGCATTCATTATGACCTCAATAATTTTCATTATCATGCAGGCAGGATAAACACTGTGCACATTGGCTGTAATGGAAGCTGCTTTTGTTTGCATAAGTAGTTCATTGTTTGAGTTTGTCTCTCTTGTGTCTTGTACACATTTACAAGAACCGGGGGCAACAACACTTGAAGGTAACACGCTTTTATGTCATTATTCAGTATGCCTTAATTTCTTCAACAGTCTAGAACAGTGGTCACCAATCCTGGTCCTGGAGAGCTACCACCCTGTAAGTTTTCACTTCAACTGCAAATAATGCATCTTAATTCAGCTCATTATCCAGCTAATTAGTAGAATCAGGTGTGCTAAATTGGGGCTAAAGTGAAAATAGTCTGGATGGTAGATCTCCAGGACCAGGATTGGTGACCACTGGTCTAGAAGATTAAGTGATCAATT
Source organism: Umbra pygmaea (assembly GCA_016801145.1). Taxonomy (NCBI): domain Eukaryota; kingdom Metazoa; phylum Chordata; class Actinopteri; order Esociformes; family Umbridae; genus Umbra; species Umbra pygmaea. Next base: position 54,385 of record JACXGM010001043.1, on the reverse strand, counting down.
TAGAAACCAAGGTAATTTAAGATGTATTTATATTCTTATTAATGAATTACAAACAATGGCCTTTACTGAAAATATTTTACATTTACATTTTAGTACTTTAGCAGACTCTTATCCAGAGGGAGTGAGTGCATACATCTAGGGTGAAACAACCACAAATCAGTATTAAGAGCATTCAACATTTGAAACTGTGAATAGCCAAAAACAGTGATACAATAGGATCATACAGATAAAAAAAACATTAAGACAACAGAGGTGGAATTCAACTAATTAAGTACTTATTGAAGAGGAAATATTTTGTGCCAAACAATCATTTAGAAAGTTAGAAATGTCTTGTTTAATCTAACTAAGGCAGCCTTGTTTACCTTGATGGAGCATGTCTGCTGAGGACTCGTAGGTCAGTAAAACCCTGTTTATTGTAGTCTGTCTTGTATATTAAATCACTTCTCTGTGGCTTTACTGACCGTTGCCAGCCAGTAATTTAAAAAATGAAATAAAATATTCCTGTGTAGACATACAAGTGGAATTCTTTCAGTTCTTTTCAGCCAAAAATATTAATCGGCATATGGTAATAGAATTCACTCATAAAACATGGACACAATAAAATATGTATTTTATATGACTGCATTTTCATGAATTTGATTATGCAAATTTAAAGAGCAATTTGTGTTTCAGAGTTTGTTGTTGCTTGTGATAGTGAAAGACATTAACCAAATATATTTTGCAATCCTATATTTGCCACCAGAGATGCCACAAGTTAGTGTAATAGATTACTTTTCTGGGTTGGGCTGAGTTTACAACTTTTGGGAAGTTCCTCCACTAGACCGTGATCTCTGGGGGGCGGGGTGCTGTGTCGTGACGACATCATCCTTAATACCTTAATGCAGCGCAATATGGATAGACTTAGATTTAGGTTTAACAACCTATGAAACTAATAATGAACAATATGAAACTAAAACGGCATAAGCTTAATTTAGAATGGCTTAGGAACAATAGGCTATTTAAAGGTGGATAAACGCAACTTAGAGGTGGATAAACGCACTTTGGAGATGGGTAAACGCTATTTCCGAATTTTGGTAGGTGCGTAAATGGCGTTTACGTGCGTTTAGCCTCCACTACATCCCTGATCACAAGCAACGACAAACTCTGAAACACATTGCTCTATTAAAATCGATTTTCAAATTCAAAAATGTATGTTTTATTAGTGTATGTTTTTGTTAGCTAAGCAGTCTAAGGTGTATGGACATATACCATTATGTCTAGAGACATTCATTCACATATAGTGTTGTGACAAACTATACGTTTGCATTTCCTGAAAGCCCAGAGTGTCCATCAGAAAAATATACAGTACTTGTCTCCCAGCTTTTAGACATATAGTTACTCGGAAATTGCAAATCTCACTAGATTCATGTGCATTAGTTTCATTACAAATAATTGGTCAATTGGCTACACAGTGCATTGTAGGTAATATATGTTCAGTATTTGCTTGACAATATAAATGAGATTGTTTGGTGGTCTCCTTTTTTGAATGTCTTTCAGACTGGAAACTAGCGACGTGGTTTTTAATCAGTTCAGTTATTATTTTTGAATCCTATACTTATAATGCAGTTTGAGTGATTTTATAAATGTGTAACTATTTTTGTTTTAAGGTGTAAGGAGAGAGCCTGTGGTTCAGGGTGTATTTGTGTTGTGTGAAGGGAAAATCCATACAAGTATTGTAAAGTTTTAGGACTTTCTTTTTTGTTAGTTTCCCACAAGGATTGTAAAATTGTCAATATGGGAACTACAGTCCCCACTCTCCACTTAACAGGCAGTTCCAGCTTCACAACAGATTACACATCAAATTGTTGGATTTTGTGGTCATCTGTCTAATAAAAGTAATTTGATCCAACCAGTCCAACAGGCACCTTTTTTAGTAGAGCCCTCCACGGGAATTAAATTTAAGTCTGAGCCATACCCATGCCCTTGAAGTTCATCCCATACCTTCATCCCTACCCTCCACATCCCCAAACACAAAATGAGTAATACTAGCTTAATCTGTTTAGTGATTTTCGGCCAGTGGGCCTGTTATCTTCGCAGGGTAGGCAGTGGAGTGGGGGATGATGGTTTGCAAGGCTGGAAGAGAATGCTGAAACTGGGCTCTGGAGTGCCCTGGGAAGAGGGCCGGATAGCCGATAACGTTCCAGGAATTGGCAGCAGATTAGTTCTGCTATGTGACAGAGTAAAGCTTGTGTTTTAATGGCAGTAGCCAGAGAACAGAGATATTAAGATACCCCAATAAATAGAGACAAACAGAAAGAGAGCTAGCAAAACAGGTTAGGCCATTGCTGCTGGATGATGATCTGTTACTCAACCAGTTCTATTATGTTTTAGTAAGTTATTATTATAGATGTTAGGCTAAATCCATGACTTCCTATGTTTACCTCAGTTATATTTATAGATGCTAGGCTAAATCCAGGACTACTCTATCTATGTTTAGCTTAGTTATTATTTTAGATGCTAGGCTAAATCCAGGACTACGTAGCTAGATTTACTGTTATTATTAAAGATGCTAGGCTAAATCCAGGACTACCTAGCTATGTTTACTGTAGTTATTATATATGCTAGGCCTAATCCAGGACTACCTAGCTGTGTTTACTGTAGTTATTATAGATGCTAGGCTAAATCCAGGACTACCTATATTTACCTCAGTTATTATAAAGGCTAGGCTAAATCACAAACTAGTACCTTTGTTTAATTTGCTAATTAAAATACTGTGTATTTACCTCAGTTATTATTATAGATGCTAGGCTAAATCCAGGAATACCTAGCTATGTTTACTTTAATTATTATTATAGATGCTAGGCCATGTCCAGGACTATCTATGTTTACCTTAGTAATTGTTATAGATGCTAAGATAAATCCTGTACTCCCTCTGTATTACTCCGTGGTTATTATAGATGCTAGGCTAAATCCAAGACTACCTAGCTAAATTTACCTTAGCTAAATTTATAGATGCTAGTGGCTAGGCTAAATCCAGGACTACCTAGCTATGTTTACTGTAGTTATAATTATAGATGCTAGGCTAAATCCTAGTCTACTTACTGTACCTATATTTACCTCAGTTGTTATTATAGATGCTAGGCTAAATCCAGTACTACCTACTGTATATTTACCTCAGTTATTATGCTAGGCTAAATCCCATACTACCTTTGTTTAACTCTGTGGTTATTTTAGATGCTAGGCTAAATCCAGGACTACCTAGCTATGTTTACTTTAGTTATTATTATAGATGCTAGGCTAAATCCAGGACTACCTAGCTATGTTTACTTTAGTTATTATTATAGATGCTAGGCTAAATCCAGGACTACCTAGCTATGTTTACTTTAGTTATTATTATAGATGCTAGGCTAAATCCAGGACTACCTAGCTATGTTTACTACAGTTTTTTTATTAAGGATGCTAGAAATAAATCCAGGACTACCTCCAAAGTTAGTCTAGTAGATGTGTATGGAATTGTGTGAGAAACAGCTTTCTTATCTGAACTCTAGCTAGTGTGAGTTGTATTAAGAGAAGGTGCTAACAAGCAAGTAATGTTCACTTCTAGCGTGTGGTCCATTGCTGTGCCATGTTGCATTTAACTCAAGCCTCATTAACTGGCAGGCAGCCCTTTTGACCAGTGGGCCTAGACCGCCTTTTACAGTGTGCTTTTGTAATCTGATCTGATCGTTAACAAGCTCTGCCAGGAAGATATCATTTGACAGGATTGGGTAAGAGCACATGTTTCCATCTCCCTGTGTGCAACACATACATAAACACTGTTCCTTTAGCCTCCTAAATTAAACTTGTCATTTGACATTTCCAGCATTCAACGGCCCAGTGTAATGAATGGTTCTGACTGTGAGGAGCTTTTACTTTTTTCTCCTTGTCCTGAAATGACTGAAGGAAGACTGTAACATTATGGTGGTTAGATGGAGCAATGAATAGGCCGTCTCCAGAGATACACTACGTGTAGCTGTTAGACCAAAGAGAATGTGAGCCTGATTCTGGGCCTGGACACTGTGGGAATGCTTTGGTCTTTCTGTGACTGGTGTGTGAAATTAAACCAATGAGGTATGGAAAGCCGTATGGTTTGCAGGCATGCAGTGACACCATCCCTCTTGCTGGACTGTGACCTCCATCAGAGGGCGGTGGGTGAGTGGGCGCTGTTGTTTTATCAGCTGGCAGAGAATGACAGGTATGCCCCAGGCTAGGCATTCACCCCTAATGTTATGAACCCCCCCTCCGACCAACATCCTCCGACTTTGTGGCGACACAAAAGCCCACACAACACATCTTCTGTAACAGTATTTTATAAGTAAAAAATCAGCTTGTCTTTCACCATTCATTTTCAGAGCAAGTGGCCTTCGGCCCACAATGTCATTTCGTTTTTAGTTCCATGTACGGCTTGTTGCATTTAACTCGAGCCTTCTGTCGTCATCCATCGTTGTCGTTTCCATGGTGCTAGGGCCACACTCCACGGCTTTTCTTCCTGTCAACTGAGATTATTAAAGGGTGACGTGCCAATGGAGTAAGGAGGACGTAGAGTTTTATCACTACTGCTGCTCCGTGACTAGCGAGGCCTCTTCAGTTAAAGGTGATGGAGTCTGTCTTCTGTGTGAGAACCTTCTCTGGGCTGGATAGAAACACAACCACTTCCCTTGTGTCCGCTCAGGATGCCAGTAATGTCTGAGGGAGGCAGTCCTAGTTTAGACAGTACTCTCTGTGGATAAGGACGCACCCTCCCTAGGGCTCAGTGTAGGGTAGGGTTGTTTCGGCGATCTCCCTGCATACTGCTTTCTCCAAACAGACGCATCTCCTCAGCCCCTCGTGGTCTGTTCAAGTTTTATTTAGACCAGCCTCAAACAAAAGGGAGTTGGGGCTTTCCTCCCATTTCCTCTTCAGTGAAACCACTCGGGAATGATGTTGTAAAAGCTAAAGAGCATGGCTGTGTGTTTTTAGCCTAGTCCAGTCGGCTGTGTATCTGTGCAATGCTGAGGGACTAAACCATGTTGTGGAACCCAGAAAGCGTTGACGCCAGACCCAATGGAGCCCTAGGGTCTGTCTGCTGTTTTCCTGTCCTGGGGGGGCCTCCTCACAGCTGCTGCATGTTGTGGAAACTCCCCACCTGTTGTTAGGTGTCACCACAGCCGTCAGGCTCCACTGGGCGGGCATTGACTACGGTACCTGGGCTGAGTTAGGCTAATCAGCCTTCCTCTCCTCTAAACACTGGACCCACCTCTGCTTGCTGCTGCCATGGCAACTGCCACACAATGGTTTGGTAAAAATAGACTAAGCTGCGTGAAGTGTGTGTGTGTGTGTGTGTGGAAGAGAGGAAGTCTGACAGCCAATATACATATGAGGTATAACTAAAAGCGTTATTTCAAAGCTGGCGGCAGGTGGGGCAACTCAATGTGTCCCTGTAACGATTTAAAAAAAGATGATTACTGAGAGGTTACACACATCTGATAACAGCAATGTATGGCTCATGGTGTGTGGACATAGTGCTGTACTACTCGGCTGAATTGGGCGACGTCAACCACAGTCAAAAAGATCATTGTGGTTCCTTCAGGGTTTCTAATGCTTGGATGTGGAGAAATCCACACTGTCTTTAAATGCTTTATGGAGCCTTTGTCTAACTGGGAGTGGAATAAATTGAAAAGAAACCACTGTGTAAAACAGTGTAGATAGATAGTGCTTATAAGAAAACAGGTTGTGTGTTGTTGAATGCCTTGTCTCTGTGCCTGCCCCCTACCATAGGAGCTAGTTAGGAGGACATACCTGGCCCTGTAACCTCTGAACTTTTTGGCACCCCATTAAGAAGGATAGCAGGATCTCTGGCAGCCTTCACCTTCTAGTGCATGTGGATTGTTATGCTAAAGGTTTTGTCACCTGCTATCGATACAATTTTAAAGAGACGCCTTTCCACTCGCTCATTAGTAACACCTTCTGCCTACTATAAGGATTGGACATGCACTATTGAACTTTACACCTGGCACATCCAGAAGAGGGATGGCCACCCCACTGAGTTTGGATCCTCTCTAGGTTTCTTCCTGGGAAGCAGGGAGTTTTTCCTAGCCACTGTGCTTCCATTTCACATTGTTGCTTGCTCTTTGGGGCTTTAGGCTGGGTATCTGTAAAAGCAACTGCTGATGTAAAAAGGGCTTTATAAAATACATTTGATTGATTTTGATGCCATTCTATGTGGTGCCAAACACTGGTATATTACCACAAAACACCAAAGCTTTCCACTTACCTGGTGCCACTCATCCTTTAAGGACTAGGTGTGGTTTGCAGGTTGACGCGTGGCATTGTGGGAAAATGCTGGATGTTTTGGTAGTCTCGCAAATATTTTAATGTAGCTGATTTTACCATTTGTAATTCTGTGATTTAGAGACACTGCTGAACAACTTCTGTTCTCTTTTTCCTGCTAAAAAGCATAAGAAAGGCTTCCCGGTGGCTGCAGCATTCTGCGATGCTGCCTGGCAGCACAACTGTTTCACAATGACCAGTGTTTGATTCCTGGGCTCAGAATTCTACTGTAGCCTGGGGGTCCAGCCTGGGGTGCTGCAAGTTGGTACAGCCCAGGGTAAACGGGTGGATATTTTTAGACAATAGTGAAGAAAACCGCACTGTGGATATGCTAACCCAGGTGTTTTCCCCGTGCAGATTCTGGGCGGTGCCTCACTTCCGGTCAACAAGTTGGTGAAGATCAAAGAAGGCCTTCTGAGACAGAGAGAGCTGGAGATCGACAGGTCAGTACACACATTACCATAGGATGGCCATTGAGCTGCTTGGCGTGGTCATTCGATTAGCACAACAAAATAGAATGGTACACGTAAAAATGGCTGCCACCATTCTAATCATTCTATTTCTATGCTCAGAACACAGACACGTTCACTCCAGTAAGCTGAGGTAATTAAGCCTGAATAAACCTCACACCAAAACAATTATCAGAGATACTCCGCAACATCTATAGGGTTGTTACGTTAGAGCGACACTTTCTCACTGAGATGCATTCCACTGTGTTTGTCTCATGGCTGAGGAAAGTAAACAGTGTCGCTTCTGTTTAGAGAGAATTGTATGGTCCTGCATTCGTTTTTATGGTCCAGGCTAGCTGTCACGGAGCCCTTGGAGGCATGTCCACACACAGTCAGTCAATGACCTTGAGCAGATGTCATTGGAGGTGTCCCATTTTAGAGTAGCAGGCTGGCAGGAGAGGCTAGGCAGAAGCAGCGAGGAGAGTGTCAGGGTCACCCCCCCAACCAGTCGCCCTGAGACTACTGTAAAAACACTGGCTGGTTTACAGTGAATTTCACTGGGCCTGTAGTGACCTGAGGAAATCTGTGTGGCCCAGCCATGGTTCAGAGTTGGTTCTCGAGGTCACGTTGTTAAACTGATGACTTTCTCCTTGATGTCTCTTGCTGTTGAGGGAGATACGTGGAGTACATAATGCTGAAGTCAGCAAGGACAGAACAGCCAGCTGGCCCAGACCTCCGTAAGACACGAGTGTTACACAAACGATTTGCACTCAGAGGAGATTGTGTCACACAACCTTAATTTTCATGTTTTACTGGCCAACCCCAACCCAAATGAGAGTCATATATTAGCACTCACACAGCACTGACTCAGCAGGAACCGGTGCATGTTGTTTATGCTTTAGGGTACAGGCGGCCTGTAGATCAAAATATAAAAAACTTTTTGGCCATCGACAAATGGTAAAAAACAACAAAACACATTTTATGTAAGTTGAATAAAAGTATTTAGCAGATTCTATTTTTCTCAATGAATCTCGTTGGAACAGTCCAACAAATGCCTTCATTAGTTATTATGGCAAAAAAAAAATCTCTTTTACAACACTGAATGGTTTAGCCAGGGATGCACTGTTTGTGACCGTGGTATAGTTTACGATGTACCTTAATACGTGGTATAGTTTACGATGTACCTTAAAAGATAATACGATAGTGCTTTAACACTCAGTACACCTAAACCTGCTACATTGTGGTGTTGTCTGTTTTCCAGACAAAAGCAACAGATCCTACAGCTCCATGCACGGATCAGGGAGAACGAACTTCGGGCCCAGCAAGTCCTCCAGAGTCCTAGGGGGCGCTGTGATGATACCTACCTACTCAAAACTAAGGTACTGGGGATAGAACCCCACCCATTGAAATTGGATGGCGTGCAGTGTGTTGCCTCAATAAGTGGCCACAGCGCTGTGAGGTTTAACTGCCTTGCTTATTGACAGTACAGATTTTTCTTTTAATTACTGGTTAAATGCTGTAATAACATGCTACCTACCTCTCCCTAAATTAATACTTACCTATACAGTGTGATCTAATCAACATTTATTCCTAACAACCAACATTCCCAAGTTTACTTTCTGTCGTCATACATGTTTTTTCATCTCACGTCTTTTCCAGGAGTCTCAGTATGACAGTCCTGTCGGCCAACCTCAGCCCCTCCCCCAGCCCCTCCTCCTCCCCCAGCCCCAGGTCTCAGACCGTGTGAGTCCCATGTGCTTTGACAGTGGGGAATTGAGCCGTAAGCTGGCTGGTGCAGAGTTGGAGGTCATCCACCTCAACGAGTTCCTCAAACAGAACACCCAGAAATACACAGAGGACATCAAGAAGCTGGAGGAGAAGGTGGGCAATGGGTTCAACCCTTAACCTAACCTGTCATGTCCTAAACCTAACCCTGTCATTAAACCCTCAGCCTAAATTATAGCATGAACCTCTGTGCTCCAGATGAAGACGCGTGACCGTTACATCAGCAGCCTGAAGAAAAAATGCCAGCGGGAGGCTGAGCAGAGCCAGGAGAAACAGCAGAGGATCGAGACCCTGGAGAAATACTTGGCTGACCTTCCCTCGCTGGATGAGGTCCAGACGCAGGCTCAACAGGTAGGAGTCACCGCCCAGACAATGCAGGGTTACAGGGTAGGACTGCCTGTCCCCTGGGGCTCCATGGAAATATGTACTTGTCATTAGCATATTAGATTATTAGATCAATAGTAACATGAAAGAGTTTGTTTTCGATTAGGTATCAGTAGATCATATTCAGGATAAATTGTGTTAATGGGAGGGTTCGAAAATAATGTCATCAGGAAACTACGGAGTCGGTTCCTGCTGTCTTTGCAGCTCGCTGAACTCTCAGTGCTTACCTGAAATGATGGGGGGTCGTCTGACTTCATTACAGCTCTGTTATCTCATTAGACATGATTACATCAGTTATTACAAGCGGTATTAGTGGTAGTGCTGTAGGAAGTGTTCATAGTATCTAAACATCTCTCATCAACCTTAAAATAATGACTTCAATTAGGTGTGCCCCAATCTAACTGTACTGACTATTACATCATCACCAAAGTCCCTTCCATCATTCCGAGACCATAATGATGTGTTGTTTGAGAATGGAAACCGCTTCACCGTCTCACCACTAGGTGTCTCTGAGGACTAACAAGTGTGGTGGTATGACACAGTTTGGTTCTCAAGCTTGAGGTGGCGGCGGTATAACACGCTTCACGCTGTGGTTCTGCAGCTGGAGGAGGTGCAGGAGAAGGCTCAGGGCCTGGAGGACACAGTGGCTCGTCTGGAGAGGAGTCTGGAGGAGAGCCGCGTCCTGCTGAAGGAGAAAGAGGCCCTGATTGAGACGCAGTGCAAGAGGGAGAAGGAGCTGGTGGCTGCTGTGAAGAGGTGAGATCAACTAATAATATTCCTCCAGTTCAGTTTAACAGTCAGAGATGGCTAGTATCGGTAAGGTTTATAACCCAGAGCCACGACAGTGACATGCCCTTGAGCAAGGCACTTACACACGTCCTTAGTTGCTCTTGTAAGTTGCCCTGGATACCATCTTGTGTTGATGACACCCAGTGCCCTAAATGTGTGTCCTTTTGTCGCCAGCCTAACGGAGAAGGTGGAGCAGTGTCTTGAGGATGGGGTTCGGCTCCCCATGGTGGACCTGAAGCAGCTTGAGGCAGAGAATGCACGGCTGCAACAAGAGCAAAACACAACCAGCAAAGTGAGAAGCAAGACTGCACGCACGCACGCACACACCCCAGGAGTCAGCCTGCTGCAGAAGCTCACATTGCCTCTATTTTTTTTTCAGCTGATTGACAGTCAGAAGAACCAGATTGAGAAGCTCACCCTTGACCTGACAGTAAGTCAAGCTTCTACACTTGGCCTGGGTAAACCATGTAGTTCAATTAGACTTCTACGCTTGGCCTGGGTAAACCATGTAGTTCAATTAGACTTCTACGATTGGCCTGGGTAAACCATGCAGTTCAATTAAACGTGTCTGTTAGTAGTGAGGATGACCGCCGAAGATGATAATGTAAAAGAGGAAAAAGATACATCATTGTTTCTAAAACACAGTGGGCATTTTGTGTGATGTTGTCATGCAGGTTGTGGAACAGAGGCTGCAGAATGAGCAATGTGTCTCCAAGGAGTTAAAACATCAATTACAGGAGAAGAAGGAAGACCTGGCCTCTCTGTCACACACACTCCACCAGGTAAACAGACCCTCACTGATTCTAACCTCACCGTTCAATTATAATCTCTGTCTCAGCACATCTATGAACATTCATGTGTTATCTTGATTGAAGCTAATAAATGTCATGCATCATCCGTTTTTAACTGTTACAGAGGACAAAATACCAGATGATTTTTACAAATGTATAGAAGGCTACACGTCTACTAATCACAATACAGGACAAATTCTCTAGAACAGTGCATAATAAGCAAAATTTATTTCCCTGCTTGTTAAACACAGGGCTTGAATGCTGTAGCTACTAGCTAGCTCCATCACACTTCATCCTGTAGGCTAAAAGCTCTGGCCAAGGTTTATCTTCTGATGGAGAGCTCCTCTTACCGCCATTATGTTGTCTACCGGGCCCTTTTGTCGACACATCATAAATAACCAAATACTCCAGCACATGCTCTGAATTATTATTCATGGGATCATTTTTCACCTTCCGTCTCAAGGTGACGACGTGCCCGTAGCTAAAAGGGATCAATGTACCTCATGTACGTAGGAGAAGAGGCAGAGCGCAGCGCAACACAGAACATTATCTTGCAGCTAGCTGCCCAACACAGAACATTATCTTGCAGCTAGTGGCCCAACACAGTACATTATACTAAAGCTAGTGGCCCAACACAGTACATTATACTGAAGTTACAGACCCAACACAGTACATTATCCAGCAGCTAGCGGCCCAACACAGTACACTATCCAGCAGCTAACAGCCCAACACAGTACATTATCCAGCAGCTAGCGGGCCCAACACAGTACATTATCCAGCAGCTACCGGCCCAACACAGTACATTATACTGAAGCTAGCGGCCCAACACAGTACATTATACTGAAGCTAGCGGCCCAACACAGTACATTATACTGAAGCAGGCGGCCAAACACAGTACATTATCCAGCAGCTAGCGGCCCAACACAGTACATTATCCAGCAGCTAACAGCCCAACACAGTACATTGTCCAGCAGCTAACGGCCCAATACAGTACATTATACTGAAGCTACCGGCCCAACACAGTACATTATACTGAAGCTAGCGGGCCAACACAATACATTATCCAGCAGCTAGCGGGCCCAACACAGTACATTATCCAGCAGCTACCGGCCCAACAGTACATTATACTGAAGCTAGCGGCCCAACACAGTACATTATACTGAAGCTAGCGGCCCAACACAGTACATTATCCAGCAGCTAGCGGGCCAACACAGTACATTATCCAGCAGCTAGCGGGCCCAACACAGTACATTATACTGAAGCTAGCGGCCCAACACAGTACATTATACTAAAGCTAGCGGCCCAACACAGTACATTATACTGAAGCTAGCGACCCAACACAGTACATTAAACTGAAGCTACCGGCCCAACGTTATCCTGCTGACAGGACAACAAGAAGCAAATAATCAGCTGAATGATCCCCCCACAAGGAAAGAGTGAGGTGGAGAGATGGAGAGATGGAGGTGGAGACAGAAGGAAGAGTCAGTGTTCAAACTTAACGATGGCCCGTTAAATATTCCTATTTGAATTAATTGCCCCAATATTAAATCGTTTGCCTGTTTGTTTTTTTGTCAGTCTTACCACTTGAAGTCTGGCTTGATGTCGCATAAAAAAAGTCTGTCAAATGCCACTACTACTCTGTGTGTGTGGGTGGCAATGTTGGTGTCGTCTTATTTGACCAATAATAATAAAAGGCTTGTGTTTTGACCAATCATATTTTAGTATGCATTATAGAGCAGGACCCAAAATAACTTTTTGCTGTTTCCTTTGAAATTTTAGAAATGTCACAACACATAGAAAGTGAATTACTATAAGGGCATTTCCATCAGTTGGATGTTTCCCGTATGGGTGCTGCCCTTTTGACAGCTCTGGGGAGTATTATTGAACTAATTTACAAACAGCCATTTAATATCATGACTAATCATTTTATATTCTGTGCAATGCAATCTGATGAAAAAGCTGCTATTTCATGTAATGTCACTACATTAACGTAAATTAGACAAACGCATTTCCATCGCCTATTTATCCCATAAAATCTCTGACAACCACTCCGATGAATGTCTGCCTTCTCCAAATGAACGAGGTGGCAAAAAGCCAAGTACGGTAGACATCTAATGGCCACTGCCTAGCATATTGTAACGGAGATAACATTCACAGACTTCTATCGTTGTATTTTGTTGTTGGTTCCAGACACACACATTCACAAACACTTAATAAGTCAAACCATTCTGTTATATACAAAAACAATTGTGTTATTTTTAAAATTCACTTCAGGCCAGTAAAATTTCAGCCTGGGCCAGTAGATATCAGACCAGCTGGTCTGAAATTACCGGTAAAAAGGAAACGTTAACGTTGAACCCCGCTCATTGTTACCTGAGTGGCAGGTTAACCTTGTATCCTTCAGTCAGCTGGTGTCAACGCAGGGCACAGAGGTATTACGAGTCTACACAGGACCCTGCCTAGTATCACTAGTTCTCAGTATCGCCAGTCCTCAGTGGATCATGCACCACGTAGCGGCACACGTACCCCCCATCCCCTCCGGTGCTGTGGGGACGAGGGGATCTGACTGCAGACATCAACAGGAGCCTCTGGTTCCATTGATTTGAAACTGAGATGAAAGCTGGAGTGTTTAGAGGTGAAACGGCGTTCCTGTCGGGAGGGCACAGTAAATAGGAGTCAATGAATTGCTTATATTAATTGCTTATATAACCACACCTGAAGTTGTATAATCTGTCTTAAAGTACAACAACTACTATTCAATGCCTTCCCTTTTAGTTTGTGTTGCTATGATACCACAACATCCTGTTGAGGGAGAATGTTGGTTATTATGATTCCAATCTCCTACTTGGTATTCTGTGAGTGATTTTAAAGTGTATATTTTCCCTTTCCTGTGTCAAAGTGCAGCGAGGAGTGATGTTGAAGTGTCGACGATCACCACATATTACAAAGGAGCATGCGTTCGCCCACACACACATGCATACGCATGTACACACTGGTTTAGATGCCAGCTGTCTCCTCTTCAGCAGACCTCTCAAGATCAGTTTTCATCCGGCCAATCCACACTCGAGAGCGCTAACGGAGAATCCTTTACTGTTTAGCAGTAATAGCTCGGCTGTCATGTAATGAGAACGCATTAGCGTTTTTGAGTGCAACTAATCTCCCTTCTCAAACGATCCACTATGTAGCTATAGTTATCATAGTAAATGTTGTGCCAGAAAGAATGATGCTTTTCAGCACAATATAGGATTTAGCCAATTTGTGTCTCAATTTAGCAGCATCACCTCTGTGAAACTGGTGCAAAAAATCCTATTTAATATTGGGACGATTTGAAGTGTTTTCGCATGAATTGGCTCCGCGCCTCACGTCTCTGCTGCATTGGTGTTTAAAAATAAACCGAGTGTGGCTTCCTGACTAACGTTCCTGTATTTTCCGTTATGCCTATAGAATCACAGACAGCTGGAGGACGGCATGGTGGTACGGCAGAGCTCTGGAGGCCCGGGGCCCGAGGCAGGGCCCCTCCTGAAGGAGATGTCCCTCTGTCTCCTAGACCTAAAGGCCCTCTGTAGTATCCTCACACAACGGGCTCAGGGCAAGGAGCCCAACCTGGCCCTGCTACTGGGCATCAAATGTACCTATTTTCTATTGATCCCAATCCTTTTGCACATCATTCAAACATACACTAAATCACCTGACAGGAAACACACTATGAAAAGTGTACATTCTAGAATGTTTCATGCTCAACTGATGCTTTATACTCATTGGCAGGATTGTTTGATTCTAATGTTAGATTTGATGTTACTTAAGCCCATCAGATTTTATCGTCGCTTGTCTGATCTGGTGTCTCTGTCTGCAGCAATGAGCGTGTCTGGAGAAGAGAATGACAACAGCCTGGTAGAGGACAGCTTGCGGGCCAAGCTGCTGGAGGTTGGCCAGCTGAGGAAGGACATCGACGACCTGCGTACAGTCATCTCTGACCGATACGCGCAGGACATGGGCGACAACTGTGTGACTCAATGACAATCACACGCCTGCTGCCACACCCCTTAACATTTTACCACCTCCAAGCCACGGCGTGTCCAATGCCACTTCAAACTTATGACTGGAAGAAAAACAAGACGAACCTGGTTAAAAGGGAGAATAAACTTGGTACATTAAGGACTTTTTTACTCAGTTCTACTTGAAGGTATTGTCTTTTTTCTGAATGTAGAACTAAGCTGTGAATCAAGTTTACAAGGAACCGTCTGAATTGAGATGTTTTTCACATGTAAAAGAATTTGAGTGACTATTGGATCATGTACATAGTTTAACCTGGACTCTCACAGATGCACAGAATGGATTGTGCGTTTAGGGCCCCTCCCACACAATTTCACCAACCAGTAGGGAGCTGGCTTTCACTGCTGCTCTTACAAGTGCCTCTGTGTACCCGCTCCTCCACCCAATCAGCTGTACTCTTCCTACTTTGTGGCTTTCCTCTTACTCTCTGCAGCAAATCGTCCAAAGACCGTCCTCTCTCATTTAGCCACTGGCTGTAGTCGCAGGTCGACGCTGCTTCCCGTCACTACATAAGCTGGCCAACCAAGATGGCCACTTGCATTTCAGTATTTCCAGGAGCTTGTTGTGTTTGTTCTAAATGGCCTCTATACTTGTGGTTCTTGAATGAACAGTTTCACTTTTCAGTGATGTAGATTCCCTCCATACTGGTTTTGGGATAGTTATGAGTTTAATATAAAGTAAATGATAGCATGGCAATAATACCCCCATTCAGATGATTGGCTTTAGGTGTGTCAAACATCTTAAGCAATTTATTAAAACATCAGGTAATATTCAGGGGTATTTCTAACCATATTTATTCAGGAAGTCTTTTTAAAAGTTCATACTGTAACCGCCAGTGAATATAGGAGCCAGTTTACCGATCATTATTCTTCCACCCAGTAAATGATATTTGTATCATTTACAGCCCTAGTGGGATCGTTGGGTTAATGTTGTTTACTTTCAGTGATATCATTCCCACTGTCACAAGAATACATGTCTTGCTTGAGCTCTATAGAAAGTGCATTTTAGAGGTGGTCATGACAACCCACAACGCGTTAAGGTGTAGAATGTTACTTTTTAATTTCGTGATTACTACAGATGTAAGGATACTGTCATGAATTCTGTGGAGTGTTAATGTTACATTTTCAGGGCCAAGTGTATTTTGCTTACTGCTGTAATTGTGTTGTGTATTGAGAATTATTTGCATGGTACGGTGCCCTGTTATACTTCCATATTACCAATGTAAAAAGGAAACATGTACAGTATGAGCCATGTCAGACATGCAACATCTGTTCGCATTCAATGGCAACTAATATACTATGCAATGTAATATGCACCAGCCAGAACTTCAATGCAGTCAACAGCATCTAGAAGTTCTTCTGTGCCTTCACAAATCTATGCAGCAGATTAAGAGCTCTGGTGTCTGTACTTGACATGTAACTCCTGCATGTGTGAGTCGTATGTAAACAGGACTACTGGAAAGTCATTAGGCCGATTACAAACGGTACATTGTGCTGTGTCAATCTGGATTTTGACAAAGATTCTAAGCCATTGCCACGAACAATGCATTCACAGTATGTCCACTCAGGTAAATCAAGTTCATTGCAAGCGCTTGTGAAACCTGAAGAATGTGTAGGACATCATGGTGAAGCTCTATTGTACAACATCCACTCAAGTGTTGGTTAAGAGAGTGTTGGTCATGTACACCTCTTAAGGGAAATGTAAGGTTGTTATGGCTGCCTCTGTGCACTGTGGATTAGAAGCCACTGGTTGGCTTTACTGTATTTACTGATATTTCTGGTTTATGTTAAGCTTTTAGTTTTGCAGCTAGATTTTATTAATGCCAAAGTTCTATTTATATACTGTTCTTAAAAGTATTTTTTCATTTTTTTAAAAGCAGTGACCCATGTTTGTACAGTCTGCAAATAAAATATTTTTCTATAACCATGCGTTTCCCCTCTAGATATTGCAGTTTAGATTGAATGGTAGTCAACACATTGAGCCTCCCTATCCAGCATTAACATTAAAGCAGTTTTTGGCAAATTGCATTAATTTAAAAGTGTTGAACTCGCACGATACAGATAAAGTAATTATTACTCAAAAAACAGGACTACAGTTCTCGTCAATTAGTTGTTTTATTGGTTATACATAAACCATGTGCTATTACACACCTGTTATGTAGCCATTTGACATTTTAAAATGTGAAGTTAAAAAAGTTCATATGTAAAAAAGCAGTAGATAATGAATCAACTATTGAAGTCAATCTGGTTAAGGTATGCAAAATTACTATAATCTAGGCTACTAAAAAGTTCAATTAAGTAATAGCTTACATTATGAAAATCAGATTTGATTTTAAAAAAGTTTTAAAAAAACTTGTTCATTAAGAAATTAATGGTGAGGGGAAGTGTCATTGTGCTGTATCCCCAATCTACACATGCACATAACATTGCTTACAGATTGTTAAAAACCTTAATTTGAGCTCTTAGTTGAGCTACAATACAAGCTGATAAAACATACTGCATTCTAAAAACAGTGATCTAAAAAGGCACTGTGCCAATATGGAAGGTTAATGTACATCTCACAGCCTCCAATAATCTCCAGACTGATCAGTCAGTGTTACCCAGCTAGCTCACATGGGGTTGATGGGGAATCCAGGGGACAGGCTGCAGAATTGGGCCAAACTTGCCTGAGCACAGTGAAGCACCAGACCTTTCACTGCCTCCAGGTAGAGCTGTAGGCCAGAGTGGAGGTACAACCAGATCACTCTGCTTAGGTGGGCAGGCATAGAGTCCCCATGAAGGCTGTCTGTAAACACACAACTGTCAGATCATAGCCATACAATAGAATCAGGACACAAACCCACTCCACTTGTGGTGCTCCCCACATTCCCTGGTTAAAAACACTGAATCCAGTAAAATAAATGTTAGCTCCAATCTGTTTCAATCCAATGCAGCAGATGGAACAGAGCTGCAAAGCTATTATTTAAGGCTTGTAAACAAGATTAATGACCCTTTTGGTTGAATCCGATCTATGACAATCAAGACCTTAGGTCATTCATCCATCGGCTGGTCCAGGTACTCAATTTTTATTATGGATTTCACTGGGCTTTGACAAGCTGTCATGGAAAGGGCTGATAACTGATGGCTGTAACAGTTCAGTGTGACCCGTCAGGCCACTCAGTACCTCCCACTATGGCTACATGAAGGAACATCTGTTCTGCAGAATCAGTAAGGTGAATTACTGACAGAATTACAGTATCTCACAAGAGTACACCACTCACATTTGAGTAAATATTTCATTATGACTTTGTGACAACACTGAAGAAATGACACATTGCTACAATGTAAAGTTGTGTACAGCTTGTATAACAGTGTACATTTACTATTCCCTCAATGGCTGTTAGTTATTTTAAGGTGTAAACCACTGGCAACAAAAGTGAGTACACCCCTAAGTCAAAATGTCCAAGTTGGGCCCGAAGTATCAATATTTTGTGTAACCACCATTATTTTTCCAGCACTGCCTTAACCCTCTTGGGCATGGAGCTCAGAGCATCACAGGTTGCCACTAGAGTCCTCCTCCACTCCTCCATAATGACATCACTGAGCTGGTGGATGTTTGAGAACATGCACTCCACCTTCCGTTTGAGGATGCCCCACAGATGCTCAATAGGTTAAGTCTGGAGACATGCTTGGCCAGTCAATCACCTTTACCCTCAGCTTCCTTAGCAAAGCAGTGGTTGTCGTTGAGGTGATTGGGGTTGTTATCATGTTGGAACACTGCCCTGCTTCAGTATGTCAGAGTACATGTTGGCATTCATGGTTCCCTCAATGAACTGTTGCTCCCCAGAGTTGGCAGCACTCACGCAGGCCCAGACCATGACACTCCCACCATGCTTTACTGTAGGCAAGACACTTGTTTTTGTACTCCTCACCTGGTTGCCACCACACACCCTTGACACCATCTGAACCAAATAATTTCTTGACCACAGGACATGTTCCAGTAATCCATGTCTTTAATCAGCTTGTCTTCAGTAAATTGTTTGTGGGCTCTTGTGCATCATCTTTAGAAGAAGCTTCCTTCTGGGATGAAAGCCATGCAGACCAATTTGATGCAGTGTGTGGCGTATGGTCTGAGCACCGACAGGCTGACCCCCCCACACACCTTCAACCTCTGAAGCAATGCTGGAAGCACTCATTCCTCTATTTCCCAAAGACAATCTCTGGATATGACGCTGAGCATGTGCACTCAACTTCTTTGGTCGACCATGGCGAGGCCTGTTCTGAGTGGAACCGGTCCTGTTAAACCGCTGTATGGTCTTAGCCACTGTGCTACATCTCCATTTCAGGGTCTTGGCAATCTTTGTAAAGCCTAGCCCATCTTTACATAGAGCAGATCCTCAGTCATTTGCCATGTTGAACTTCCAGTGACCAGTATAAGGGAGTGAGAGCTATAACACCAAAATTAACACACCTGCTCTCCATTCACACCTTGTAAGACCGTGTAACACTAACGAGTCACATGACAACTGGGATGGAGAATGGCTAATTGGGCCCAGTTTGGATATTCACTTAGGGGTGTACTCACTTGTGTTGCCAGTGGTTTAGACCTTAACGACTGTCAAGAGTTATTTTGAGGGGACAGCAAATTTACTGTTATACCATCTGTACACTCACTACTTCACATTGTAGCAGTGTAATTTCTTCAGTGTTGTAAATATTTGATTATAACTTCATGTGACAAAAATGTGAGGGGTGTACTCACTTGAAATACTGTATGTTTGCCATTGAAAATGACGAAAAATCTAAATATATCTTAAGGGTAATGAAGCTGCATTAATCCTACAAATAAAATTGATAACCTGAAATAAGGCTGACATTACATGTTCCATCAGTCTTGAAAGATGCCCTTTGCTAGCTGACAGGGTGGGTATGCATTGAACAAGTCCAACTGTACCTTGGTAGATCTTGGTGTCGAACTCCAGCAGAGGGTAGAGGTCGCCAGGTAGCAGCTGTCTGACCCAGGAGTTCTCCTTCATTAGGATCCAGTCATGGACAAGCCTCTTCCGGTGCAGGAAGGCCTTGACGTGGCCCAGGTAGACTGTGTTGCCTGACACCATGTATAGCCTGGAGGACACCAGAGACATTGTGAAGACTAGCAGGATGTTTTACAAATGTCAACTTGACTCACATCGTCAGGGACGTGTAGCATAATGTACAGTGTGCGTCATGATAGTCAATGGTTCGAGCCTGACTATAGGCTCTGACTGTCCTCTGACCTCCTGCACGAGGCAGCTCAAATTGGTTTAACGCTACTCGAGATTTGTGCAAGATAGTCTATCCTGCCATGTCGTTCTCCAGGAACTCCTTGTGTTCAGATCAAATTAAAGTATAGTTGGAAGTGTAGTTGGTGAGCTTAACCATCCCGTGCATGATCCAACTAAAGGCTGTGTTGGATGAGCAGTGCGAGAAGAATCGGCAGCTGGGCGACATGTGGTTGGACGAACGTTTTACATTGTTTTAGCTTGGAAAACTGACAAATGTTGGCATTTCAAGACCAGTGTTACCAGTGAGTTTAAGGACTAAGTCTACCCTACTTCCTGAAGCACTTTGGTTGCCTGATAACAAAAATACCCACATGTAAATCAGTGTGCACACCGAATATAAAGATCAGTTTGAATCCAGAGTCGGTTTCCTTGACCAAGGCTCTTAACCCTTCACTCCTTTGAGTAAGTCTAGTAAATAACTTCTGTATAGATTAAACCCTATTATCCTTCAGTTTCCTCATCACATCTCCTTAACCTCCCCCACATGTCTGTAGAAATCTGACCAAGTTAATGTACTGATTGAACACTGCATTGTTGGAAAAGCAACCATCTTCAACAGCCAACCCATTAATTTTGAGATGTATTCTAGCATTTGTTTCATACAACGTGGTGTCCACTCATGTGTTGGCCGCAACAAAATCACGACAACATTTGTGTATAAGTTGAGTTAAGGAGTTGTGTAGGATTAAAGAGCAGCTTTGAGACCGTATAGTGTTAGTAAAACTTAAAAAAAAAAAATCACAATTACACATTTTGGGTTATAACAGTTAAACTCATGAAGCATTAATATTCAATGAATAAGTACAGTACCTGTCAAATGTAAATCTGACTGACACTGTGCAACATGTAGATTAGAGAATGCAGTGACACACCAGTGAACACATCCTGAGATGCAGCGCCACCCTTGGGCCAAACGTGATATAGCATGTGGCTAATTACATTACAATAGTCACTGACCA
The DNA here is from genome assembly GCA_016801145.1 of Umbra pygmaea. NCBI lineage: Eukaryota > Metazoa > Chordata > Actinopteri > Esociformes > Umbridae > Umbra > Umbra pygmaea. The sequence goes on along the minus strand of JACXGM010001043.1, from coordinate 33,546 downwards.
GACAGTTATCCAGAGAAACAGTTGGTGTATTAATCTGAAATCCAGTTTACAACTGTAGCTCCCACAGTGTGCCTCTTGATACACGATCTACGTGTAGGTTATGTAACATCTGGGTCAGTGGTATCATATGGCGTGTGACTAGCGAATTGAGAGCTCTTGAATCGGTTTACAAATGGAATTCTATAAAAACACTGAGTGACACCTCTATGCTATTACTTTATAGAACTTGAAGTTTGCGTAACAGATAAGTATTGCAATAAGGACATCGCAAACATTGCCTGACTGGTTTCATTGGATCCCGCTCATTTTCAGGCAGCTCAACTTATACAGTGATTCACAGAATATGAAGTGAATAACCAGAATATTACATGCATTATTCAGTATGAATACAAGTGGTTTAATATAACAACAAAAATACCATTAAAATATTTATCAAGTATCCATTTAATTTATTCCTGCAGACAGTCAGGTGTTTGTCCCCTCAGAAAACTTTTATTCAACCTCAGGTAAAAAAAATAAAAATAAAGACTCCAGCACTGGGATTGACTAGAGTGTTGAACCTCTGGTAGGTTGAGTGGATGAGCAGTCCTGAAGTTCAAACATCATGGACTGACAATGGCTAGTTCTCAGTGCTACACAGCGTGACCCGTTTGAAGCTAACAGCATTGCCCCAACACTGAACACTACACTTGAAAGCCCTGTTGAAGAGCAATACTGTAGCAGCACCCTCCATTTTAGTTTTTTGCAATTGTATTTTCTTGACCAGGGATAACGGGAAGGGCCCTCGAGTAGAATCTACACTTCACATGCAGCTGTTTGAACTAAGTGGAAAGAATAAGCAAAGCCAAGCCAGAGAGGCTCTAACGGGAGGGTTATTTAAGGGTTTAAAACTAAAATATATATCTTTCTACCTTAAGGCATAGCTAACCATTTCCTTACAAACCCAAGTAGTAACTCAGTCCATATTAACAAATATTGAGCTAATCACATACTTGTAGAAGGGAAGCGTCTCAATCATCCTCCAGTTGACGTAGTTACCCGCCGTCTCCTCCAGGGCGCACACTCGAGCCATCTGGACCTTCGCCACTTGCCAGAACTTCTCGCGATCCACCAGGGTCTCCTGCATCTCCCTCCTCAGCAGTAGGTACACCCCTTCCAGGGTGTCCTCGTACACCTGCAACCAATATGTAATTATCATTCAGAGGCGTGTCCTGTAAAACATCAACTGCCTTTATATATTAAGTAAACCAGATGAAACCACATAATTGATTAGATAAACTGCTAATGAGCAAACGTGATACAAGTGTCCTTCACTGTATTGCTGGCTATTGCTATATAGTGCAATCCTGCAGCTCGCCTGTTCATTCATACGTGAAGTGTAATTGAGTCGGACATGCACTGATAGATCTATAATCCATTTATCAGACCATTACATGAGATTAGAAGCTTCCTGCGGCCTGCTGAAGATGTGACCTGTAAAATCACCAGCTCAGAGCTAATGATTTGGGGATTCTAAATGGGAGACACGCTAATGGAATATTAAACACTGAATATATGCCAATATGAATACACAGCAAAATGTATACAAGCAGTTCGGCAATAGGAATGAAAATGGTCCTTCATAATGTACAGGCAGGTTTCACCTTAGAGCTATTGATTACTTCAGCAAGGAGCTTAAATGCTTAGTTTGGGACAAAAACACAGCTTGTGCACTCATTCCAGTAGATATACTGTAGCCCAAATTACTCTACTTTTTGAACTTGACCCCTTAAGTCATTCACGTTAATGGAAAGTCTGCAGATTACCTTCTGCTGTTTCAATCTCCCCCAGTCACGCCCCAAGATCCAGGCCACTAGTGATCTGCACATGGAGAAGTAATTGTCCAGCATCTGAATTCCTGGAAAGAACAAAGAACATTTGAAAGGCTTAGTCTCCTTTGTAGACCTGTCACAACAGTACAACACCCAATGAATCTCCAGATGAGACTAATCAGCTTATTAATTGCCCTACTCTACTACATCCACACAATATTAAAATAATGGCATGAACAGGCAACATACGGCAACCATTTCTTGCTGTGGCACCAAAAATGCATGCAACCACAATGAGGGAAGTATATTTAAAGGCTTCTCACCTGATGGTTTCAGTTCTCAAACAAATTCAGAAAAACCTAAACACTTAATATCTCATTTAAATAAATGGCATGACCGTGCATCCTTGGGGGCACTGTGTGGCGTAGTGGGCTAAGTCGCTGCCTTGTAAGACAGTGTTCATAATAGGGGTTTGACCCTCAATTTGTCCGGAGCCCCAACATGAGGCAGCGCAAACTAGCATTGCACTGCCCGGGGTTTCAGAAAAGAATAGCTGACTCAAGAATTGTCTGGCTCTAAGTGCCCTTCACCATCCCACATCTGTCCAGGGGAGTTGGACCTGCCGCCACGACAGGGTTCGGTAAAAACATACAATGAAAATGATTGTGCATCCATGAACACTAAGCCATAATGATAGGTGTTCCTGACCCACGGCCTCGTCTCCACGGGCCAGATTGCCCAGCCAGTAGTCAGTGGTGATGCGGTGAAGTGAGGCCAGGTATCTGCAGTCACATGATGTGCCTCCCCAGGATGCCACCTTCCGCTTGCTGTACTTCCTCCACTGCAGGTAGATCACCTTGAGCTGCCGGTCGAAGGGAGCCGGCTGCCGAAACAGCCAGTAGGTAAACAGCCATTGGAAGCGATACTGGGTGTACTGGCTGAACATTGCCTCCAGTTCACAGTGGTCTGATGGGAAAGAGGGGATGACATACTGAAGTGTGAAATGCACTGCATGTCAAGGGTGAAATTGCATATATGCTCCAATACATGCAAAATGGCAGAAGTGCAGATTTAAAGAGTTTAGAAAGAATGTCCCTGTATTCACTGTAAGTCTCTGGATAAGCACATCTGCGAAATGACTAAAATGTAAAAGTAAAGAGACCAATGCCTTTGTGGTAATTTAGGAGTTGTATTTATTATGTGACCATGAAATGGAACAATGGTGTAAGGCTTTAATCTAATCTTAATATTGCCCTCTGCTGTTAACTTCTGATGGTATATGAAGAATAGGGCTTCAAACATAGGGTACAACATGACTCAATCCAAAAATAGATTGCGTGGAGTAAAATCTTTTGTCTGTTTTTCAATCCCTATATCGCCAGCCAATAAGCATACTTTGAAGTGGTTCAGCAGTGAGGGACAAACCTCTTTCCTCCGCAAATGATTTTGATTAGACTTTCTGTAATAATCCCTGCTCCAGCAAATGATACACCCCAAACAGTTCTTCAACAGAATTTTACCACCACAACTTCCCAGTTAAGCTTTCTAGAAACAAGGCTTTGTGTGTCCAAGCAGGGCTCTTCATTATGGAGGACATTCTCATCCCATACAGGTATAAAGTCAAAGCACGCTTTACTGAACTTACCATATTTTCCTTACTCAATGGCAACTACCATGTCCCCAGCCAAAACTCACAACTTTGCAATAGCCACAGCACAATAGTCAAGAGACCTACACTGCCAAAAATCCCATCTGTGTAACAAATATGGAAGCCAGCTTACAGCTGGAAATAAAGGATACAACCACCTTTGTGTTAACAGTGAAGAGATTCATTATAATTAATAACCAGCTGTTAGTTTAGGCATTCTAACATCCCTAATATATATCCTAAATACATGCTAATATATTCAGCTAAAGAAACTGATGATTACATGCCCACATGGCCTACCATTTCTCTGTTGGTGGTTGATAACGTGATTGAAAACCTTAGCAATGCTTCCGTGATGCTCAATAGCCAAGTCATACAACTCCTTCCATTCAAACATCAGCACGATGCCCTCTTCATAGTCATCTTTTTCTGCAAAACAAGAGCAGATCTTTTGCAATTTTCAAATGACAACAATTTTGTCATTGCGTGCCAAACTTCCATTCAGGAGCATAATAGCAGGTGCACATTTTGTATGATTAATAAAAGCGGTGGCAACTTTACACAAATCCTCACCTTTGACTCGACTATCCAACAGTTTTTTATCAATTCCCCACAAGTTTTCAATGTCAGTCCAGGGCAGTTTCACCGTGGGCAGTGGAACAGTCTCCTCCAGAACCAGCCACTGTATCCAGTACTTGTGTGGTGGGAATGGGATCTCTGCAAAGAGCTTCTCCTGAAGAGATCGGTTACAGTGCAGGTTTCTGAAGAGGGTCCTCCACATAAAGACCAAACGGAAGGCACTCTTGGCAGAGATTGAGCAGTTGGCGGTGGCAAACGGGACTCCAAACGTGGTCTGCAATGAAATTATGAATTCAAGTGAACATCTAAGGAATAGTTTGTAGTTAACGAAAAATAAAGTTAATCCTCCCTCTCGTACTAGATGTAACTGCACACCATCCCAATTCAAAAACTGATACCGCAAAAAAATACATAATCAGAAAACCTGTGTATATGAATACAGATAGACTAATGCAAATGCACGGTCATGGCAAAGTCAGTACCACGATGGTCAAGAAGCATAAAGGTATGCATGGAATTAAACACTTAATCTCACTGCCTGCCTAAATACACTGACCACATGATACAGCAGTAGAAAGCGGATCAGCAGAGGGGAAATTAGGATGTGATGTAATAAGAAACAGGGGTGTGGTCTTTTATTTACTGTCCATGGGTGTCTACTGCCCCTCTATTCTCCGTAAGTCGTTCTGGATAAGTGAGTCTGCTCAATTAAACCAATTAAAATATGGTATACAGCAGAGGGGGACATTTACTTTAGTAAAAGTACTTTCCTGAGTAACTCTTGAGGTCACAAGTTTTGGGAAGTCCTACTTAAGAACAAAATGATCAGGTAAAGGGAGGTCACATTTTACGGTTACCATGATTGATATTTTCATCACTCTGTCTAATTGTTTCATAGGTTACTGGTAAGATATGAACTCCCTTTAGTTAATCAATTTGGTCTTAAGTAGGGACTTCCCAAAACTCAGAAAAGCACTTTAACTCAAGTAGATGTCCACCTCTGGTATACAGTATCATACAAATCGATAAATACTAACCAGGTAAATAGTACCTAGATTTATATAAGGAGTCAAATATTTACACAATATTAAGCCAAATAGGTACCAGAGCGTTAAAAATCACCAAAACATAAATAGAAATGCGTGTGCAAGCAGATCGGCAAACTGAAATTTATTGCATCATTAAAAAATTAAAATAAAATTATATAATAATGTAAAAACTGTAAAGACAATATTAACCAATTTGGCCCATTCCCATAATTTGACTAACCTTAAGTTATATTATTCATTTTGAATAAGTAAATCAGTAGCCGTTTTGGGTGCATCTTAAAGCACACACTAAAATGTATATCCACAAGACAGCCATACCTAGAACTGTCTTGTCCATAGTGAGTTTCCATAAGATAGACTTACCTGGAAGTGTCTTGTCCATAATGAGTTGCAGGAACAAACTCTAAACAGGGTTCGGCAGGTGCTCCCAAGTCTCAATAGAGAAGTGGGATCCAGCCGGCGTAGGATGAGAATAAAGACTTCATCACTGAAGTCTATTATCCCCGTTGACCTTCCATGTGTGTATCCCCCTTCTTCGCTTTCTTCCTTCGCCTCAAACGAGCTCGCGGTTAACAGCGAGAACCGTCCCTGCAACTCATCCTCCCATCGCCCGTCTGTGAGTGCCATAATTGCCAACTGCTGAAGTCTGCCATGTTTGGGAGGGATTTAAGATCTCGGAAAGTACCATTGCTGCAATTAAACAGGGAGGGTTACCAATTACGTTTACAACAATTAATTGCGTCAGTGTCAGGTCCCTTTACTGATTTGTTTGGTCTGCTTCTGTTCAATATACTTTTCAAAATTAAAACGATTTATTTGATTAAATGACCACACCTGCATGGTTCAGTGGTTTGCAAGAAGCTGGTCTTCTGGGTTTCTGTTTGACATAACGCAAAGATCTACCTGGATGTGTCCATGTCCACTGTATTTGAACAAGAGTTTCCGAAAATTAACATTTGCCAAATGTATAGGCTCCGGGGTCGTGTTTAATAGGCTATGATGTTTTACTGGAAGGTTTAATTAAACAGACGGTGTTGGGTAGTCAATATATCCTACCTAGACCGAGGCTCCCGTAAAGCATAGTCTCTCTGCGAAACAAACGCATATTATAAAATTAATTAACGCGAACCCCTCAAGGACTCTGCAAAACACTTTTTATCTTTATACAAAGGCATGCGCGTTTAATGTGTGGATGGTATAGCTACTTACAAAACGGGTGTGTGGATGCATGTACAAAATTGTAAAAAAACAACACTTTGTACATACGTGCCTCAATGATTTAAAAATTCAGATTAACAGATTCTGTTTTTTTATGGCACTGCCTGGTAAAAAAGTGATTTCTTAGATTTGAAGACAGTCGAA
>JACXGM010001043.1:0-26997 GCA_016801145.1 Umbra pygmaea | reverse complement strand
TCTAGTTTGCAAAAAGATTTAGTCCTATCAATGGGGTACAATCAGTACTTGACTTTATTCATCTAGTTAAGAATTACAGCCTATGTACCACCACAGACGTCTGAATATTGATCACACATAGGCTTAACACAAGACAACAATCTTCTTTTTAAACCTTTGACAATGTTAGGATTGCGATTTAGGATTGAAGTGCAATTCAGAATGGAAAGACATTACAAATGTTCCCTCTGATATTAATTATGAATAGATTTTGTATAACATAGTGCTGGATACATGTACACCCACTTTACCACACAGCTTAAATTGATACAACCATATAGCAACCTGCAGTACCTACGACAATTTGCTCAGTCTGGCAAAATTAATGTTACTCTAGTGCATTGTTCTAAATGCAGACAATAATGTAAATGATGAACAAATTGAAGACAAATGTCTTTACATGACCTGCACAGAAATTGGCTTCGTAATGAATTGTGGAGTTTATCTGACTGATAATAAATGGATCTGCTCAAACAGAAAGTAGGGAACTTTTATCAAAATCCAAGGTAGCTGTGAAATACTTTCTTGTAAAAAAACAAAATGTTGTTTCTAGTAACGTATTTTGAGTGGTGATTTTTCTCAGAACCCAATTCTCAGCATGTCAGACAAAGATACCTTTTTTTATTTCCACAACATTTCTGACTGCAAGAACTCAATACACCAAAAATCAAATAGGATACAAAATGCAGAGAATAATACTTTGAAAGAAATCTGTTCCAGATCATTTCATTAATGTGCTTTGGATAAGATCCAGCAGTGAATAAAAACCAACAACACTGAAGATACTGTCCAACAGCTGGACAAACAATAAAACAGAACATCACAATTCTGGAATGATTAGTGCATCAATTATTGTTTTTTCTTTCTATCAACTAGAGTTCATTGTATGCATGAACAATGATACAAAATGTACAATAGTCACTTCACTCCATTAGGAATTGTGATATATTTTCTTTATACTCCTTTAGGTATAAAGGAGATAAGAGTTATAACATGAAATGTGTGGTTAAGTGATAAGCAATCCACAGTGGTATAACAATGGTATTTATTAATATAACTTGAGGGGGTATTGACTGTCCTTAGACAATGCTGGTCTTACTAGGTAGAGGTCATTAATAATGTGATGCTCTAATACAACAGTAATACATAGTAAGGCACTGACTCAGGTTAAGTCTGTGTATTACTTGATCTTTTCTCTGGACCTGATCGGTTAGCAGGGGAGATTTACAAAAAAGATTGATTTGTGGAATAATACAACTCTGAAATAATGTGAATGAGAGAGCGATATGCACAGCTCAAACTCATAGCTAAAATCCAATAAAGTTTTGTGCTCATGTAAAAAAGGAAACAGTCACCATTTTGCATTTGCACAAGTTTTTTAGCACAAAACCTTTAAACATATCAAATGTACAGTACAATGGATAGTGATATTGGGTAACAGTATATTTCAATACATGAAACAAATCTTGGAAATCTGAAAGTCACTGCCATCTATTAATGTTTTGTGATCACAGTGTACCTGTTTGCTACGTTTTTTTTTCTCTCGATTATATCTTTATCATTCAGTGATTATGATCATTCTCTCTGTACAAATTCATGGGGGTGTGAGGGGGGTGGGTGTAGAGGGGCTGATTAGATCCCTCCCCTCAGGCCACCCTGATTCCTGGCTCCTCCTCTATGTCCTGCCTCAGGCTAGTATAGGTCACCGATGGTTCCAAGGCTCCCAGGGTGGGCGTGTCCGTGATGGGCTGGCCTGCGTTGCGGAACTGCTTGTAGACGCGCGGGTCCTGAGCCACGTAGGTTGAGGAGGAGGTGTAGAGAACCAGACCCAGCAAAATGATGACCAAGGACAGAAGGTAGAGCCCTGAAAACTAGAGCAGACACAAACAAACACACTCAGTCAACTAAGAAGCATCCGTGAGGGTATGGAACAGAACAAGAGCATTATAACAGCAGAACAAGCTGATTCCTGAGTCTCTAGACTGCCTTCGGCGGCTGCTCATGGCACCTTCCTGATGACCACTCAGTTGAAAAACAAATGCCATGGAGAATGCATCAAGTTGAAGCAGTAGGTTTTACATTGATGACAACGTCTACAAACTCTGCAGAGGATCTGCAGGAAATCCACACTTCGTTTCTCTTTTAAAGGAGTAACAAGTGAGTTCTCCTAATGTCAGCTTGTTACCTGTATAAAAGACACCTGTCCACAGAAGCAAGAAGTCAATCAGATTCCAAACTCTCCACTATGGCCAAGAACAACGAGCTGTCCAAGGATGTCAGGGACAAGATCGTAGACCTACACAAGGCTGGAATGGGCTACAAGACCATCGCCAAGCAGCTTTGTGATAAGGTGACAGCAGTTGGTGCGATTATTCACAAATGGACGAAACACAATATAACTGTCAATCTCCCTTGGTCTGGGGCTCGATGCAAGTTCTCACCTCGTGGAGTTGCATTGATCATGAGAACGGTGAGGAATCAGCCCAGAACTACATGGAGGGATCTTGTCAATGATCTCAAGGCAGCTGGGACCATAGTCACCAAGAAAACAATTGGTAACACACTACGCCATGAAGGGATGAAATCCTGCAGCACCTGAAAGGTCCCCCTGCTCAAGAAAGCACATGTACAGGCCCGTCGGAAGTTTGCCAAATAACATCTGAATGATACAGAAAAGAACTGGGTGAAAGTGTTGTGATCAGCTGAGACCAAAATCGAGCTCTTCGGCATCAACTCAACTCGCTGTGTATGGAGAAGGAGGAATGCTGCCTATGACCCCAAGAACACCATCCCCACCATCTAACATGGAGGTGGAAACATTATGTTTTGTGGGTGTTTTTCTGCTAAGGGCACACAACAACTTCACTGCATCAAAGGGACGATAGACGGGGCCATGTATCGACAAATCTTGGGTGAGAACCTATTTCACTCATTGTAATGCAAATCAATTTATAACTTTTTAAAAAATGCATTTTTCTGAATTTTATAACCTCACAACATCCTGTTTTAACTTGGAATTTATGCTTTTAACATTTTTTCAAAGAAAAACTATTTATTAACCATAGGTGACCAGGGTTGGGTATTTTACTTTTGAAATGTAATTCATTACAGTCAATAGTTATCCATCCACAATTGTAATTCATGACGTAAGTTTTGGATTACCCAAACTCAGTAACGCAATCTGATTACTTTGCATTACTTTAAGATTACGTTGAAAAGCTATTTTATAATCAGTTGAATGGCATACCAGGAAGCTTGTTTACATAACCTGTTTTAAGACAAGATCAAAAACCAAATTCTGTGGCCCCAAAATGTTGGTATAGGACATAGAGTAGCACGTCAAAAGAAATAGAAAGGGCACACCAATTTATGTAAATAAAGTGGACTGATGACAATGGTAGTGTACCAAAAGAAAAAATTTGATATAGTGGGTCCAAAAATGTCTGTTGACAATATAATGTACAATATTATGTGAAAACAATTATTCATTGTTTGAAAAATACATAGCATACATTTTGATAATATAGTACCAAAAACTAAAGTTTGGGAAACATGAACCAATTATGTAAATCACTTATCGTGGAGACTAGATGACAGAGATATAACTTAACACAATTTGTATACTGTAGATATTTATTATATCTGTTATTCATAATGGCTTATATTATTGATACGTTTTACAATCGACTACTCCAAAATGTTTAAATATCTGAAAGTAATGCTAATTTCTTTCCAAAAGTATCTGTAATCGAATTACAATTTTTTTGCCAGTAACGTAATGATTACAGTTACAATTTTGTAATCTGATTACTGTAATCACCCAACCCTGCAGCTGACATAGAAATGAGAAAAAAACAGTTTGAATGTCAATGTGCGTTTCCACATACCAATACATAAACATGACATCATACTACTGTACCCGATTCAGACTTAGACAGAACTAAGGTGGCACATGGCCAAATAAAGTCTCAACTGCAAGGATACAAATTGCATTTACTCAGGACAGGCTTTTTTTCTTCCTGATAGTATTTAGATAGATTAAAGTCAATGTAATGTAACTGGTAATGTAACTTGGAATGTCAGCCACATGTTGAGAACATGTTCATGTTCTCTGAAAAATATTCAGCTAAATTGCTTTAATGTTAAATATAACTGATTGGCCAGGTGCAAATTAGTGTGATTACAGATAAACCGAAAATAAGAATGATACAACATCCTTTAACCCACTACAAACATTATTTGAAACTCACAATAGCAATCTTATATGGTTAGAGCAAGAAAAAGACATTGTTAGACATTTCCAATACAATGCCGGTGGGATAACTAACAAGTCTATTTTGCTGCAATCAACACTGAGCTATGTTCAGTCCCAGGGGTTATATATGTGTTCTTCTTAAATATGCTGTGTCTCATGGGAGTTGTAGGAATAATATCCCTGATGCCTATGGTCATAACCAGGGTTCTAAATTAACTTTTTCATCTACCAGCCAAACGGCTATTGAATGTTCAAATTTTACCAGCCACTCAATAGATTAATATTGTGTTTTTGGCTGGTGAGTGAAGCAAATCTACCAGCCACCTGTATTTTTTACCAGCATTTGGCTGGTTAATGGTGCTAATTTTGAACCCTGGTCATAACTGTATTGTTGTCAATATCAGTCTTCTTATCTCAAAATTAACACAGGTAGGAAGCATTGTTACAGTACTTAAGGCCTTTAAGATTTGTGTGCTGTGCGCTCCCAGATGTTTCAGATTGTTCAGAATAAAGTCATTGCCAGCTTCTTCAATGCAACCTAGAGTGAGAGGCCAGGTCACATGTTACAGACAATGCCAGGAGCTGAGCATGTGGCGGTGCAAATTGGCTCAGCACCGACTGGGGTTGGTATCCAACAGGATTCTCCCCGGGTAGGCTTGTCTGGCTGTTTTGCCGGTGAATGCACCTTTAACACAGAATTGCTGGTAAGTTGCTGGTAAGCAAACAATGTGATGAAAAGCAGATTAGCTTGGCGAGATGTGCTCAGGAGAGTCTGAAATGGAGACCTTGGACTTATCCACATGTTGTGTTACTGGAGTTTTTGTCACTGATCAACACAAGGAATTGCCATAATGTGAAGGTTCATAACAGAAACTAATGGATTGAATAATTATTCACTCCCTCTAATCAATATTTAGTTAGAGGTATCTTAAAACCTTGACTATTTGGATAACTCTCTACCAGATTTGCATGTCTGGGCACAGCAATATTTGACAATTTCTCTTTGCAAAATTGATCAAGCTCTGTCAAGGTGCATGGCTACTTTTTGTAAACAGCCATTTTCAACTATTTCCACATTCTCAAATGCATTGTGGTCCAGACTTTTACTGGGAAAAGGACATCGATGTTTTTGTTTTTAAGCAACTCCAGTGTGGCTTTGCCTTCATGTTTTGGGTCATTGTCCTGCTGGAAGATGAAAAGTTATTGCAGGTATACATCCAGGATGTCTCTGTACTATACTGAATCCATTTTGACCTCTTAACTTGCTGCTGCCACCACCATTTGGTCAGGCCATGCGTGGGATGATTACACTCACCAACTATACATTTGCCATTGAACATACAGGCGCCCGATATGCACACAAGAAGTCACTGGAGAGAGACGTGGCAACGTAGGTTAAGCTGACTTCTTTATCCCATATTCCGGGCAGTGCTATTCTAATTTACGCTGCCTCACGCTGGTGCTCCGGGCAAAGTCAAAGAAGCTGTGGTCAGCACCATTGTTGCAGTATGCAGAGGTACCAGTGGCCTCCCTGACAAGTGCCCTTCTCCTCCGAAGTTTGAGGACAGCCTGTTCTTGACAAATAACTCCATTTGTTAATAAATTACTAATGTGCTCCGCTCTCCATCTTTAGAGAGCAACAGCCCTTCTCACACAAATGGCTATAAACAAAATCTCATGTAGACTAACATTTTTCGCACAGAACGGTGTACATTTTAATCCTGTTTTTGAGTTGTTCAAACACATATTCATACGACGGCAGACACAGAACAGACAATACAGTAGATGATTTTGCTCTCAGACCCTCAGGACATAAAAACAGGATGCTGAAGCAGGAACCGTGTCAGTATTCATTTGAGCATTCGTAATGCTCGTGTCCGTCCCCTGTGGGTTAGCACCATTACCAAACCGTTACCCAGCTACACATTCCCCTGGGAGCTGGCAACAGAGATCTTCTGTGATGTTCGGGGGCGCTGAGCGCGGATGGGTGGGATGTTAATTATTTCTGCTCCCCTAATTGGTGGGCTGAGCCACAACAGGTCATTCCGAAACAGCGAGAGGCAATATGAATTGAATTGAGAGGGAGTGAGAGAGACAGTGAAATTGACATGGATCTACTAGATCCATTGCTGAGGGGGTTCAAACCCACATTGCCAGGGGGCATGTGTGGTTCGGAGTCGAGAGGTTAGACCGCTACAACGACCACTAACATCAGTGGATGTGTTTTAAGCGTTGGATAGTAATTTGTAAAAACCATGCAGGTTTTCTTCTGCCTCATTGTCATGTTGGACCATAGATAATGTCTTCATGTGCCTTGTGCTGCAGAGATACAGAGCAATGATAAACAGTCACAACTGTGTAATACTGGGCCATAATACTGTTTTAGGAGTTAAAACGCTAAAATGGAATACATAGATTTGAAGAGTAGAGCTTGAGTTTGGACCATATATTTATAATAAGATTTATACACTGATCAGCCATAACCACCAGCCTAATGTTGTGTAGGTCCCACTTTTGATGCCAAAACAGCTCTGATACATCAAGTCATGGACTCCACTACACCTCTTAAGGTGTTCTGTGGTATCTGGCACCAAGACGTTAGCAGCAGATCCTTTAAGTCCTATAAGTTGCAAGGTAGGGCCTCGATGGATCAGACTTGTTTGTCAGGCACACCCCACGCTTTCGGTGGTGGACAGGGGTCAGCATGGGTACCCTGACTGGTCTGTGGCTACGTTCTATCAGAACCAGCATTAACGTTTTCAGCAATTTGAACTACATTAGTAGCTCGTTTGTTGGATCGGACCACACAGACCAGCCTTCGCAACCCAAGTGCATAAATGAGCCTTGGCCGCCCATGACCCGGTCGCCAGTTCACCACCTTTCCTTCCTTAGACCATTTTTGATAGGTACTGACCACTGCAGACCGGGAACACCCCGCAAGAGCTGCAGTTTTGGAGATGCTCTGATCACAATTTGTCCCTTGTCAAAGTTGCTCAAATCCTTACGCTTTGCCCATTGTTCCTGATTCTAACATATCTTTCAGAAAATGTTTTTATCTTGCTGCCTAATATATCCCACCCACTGACAGGTGCCATGATAATAAGATTACAGTAAAAATGCTAGGGTTCATTTAAGGGTAAAAATAAATCCATGAACCGTGCAGGAATTACAACCATGTTTATATTTTACTCCCCAAATTGTATGGCTCAAAAGTAATTGGACAAACAAACGTAATTATTAATCATTACATTTTATCATAATGACGGCTTACTCCACTGGCAGTGATAGCTCTTCGAACTTCAGAGTCCAAATTTAAATGCCACAGTTGAAATAAAATCTAGACCTTTTATCTGCTTACTTGTTTAACAACTAATGAGGGAATGACACACAACTGGTCATGGAGTAGCTGGGCATTTGTTATTTAACTCCAATACGATCTGATCAACAAAGGGGTTGGTGTTATTATGTGCTCAGGATGTTTAGCTTATATAGATAGTAATATCATTTCATCTTTGGACAGCATGATGTCCTGAGAATCGTATTGTACCTACATGTACCATAAAGTATTGTGTTATGAAGCGCTGACACAGGCATTCCATCACTGGGTCACGTTCCTCAGTCTGCTCTGGCTGAAGGCGAACAGTACTGTACATTTGTGGTAAAATTGGTCGGGGGCTGAGCCTGTCTGAAGTGAAATCAATAAATGCTGCCTCAACAACTTCCCTATTCTCTCACCTTTCCAAGCAGTCCATTTAAAGCACAGAGCTGATGGAGTAACCAGCCAATAGATATAGTATACTATATCTCTTGCTATCTGGAAAAGAATGATAAGGCATATTCTTCAAAGGAGGCTCAATTAAATGCTGCAGAGGCTTTGGCCAAAATACCAACATCTGTCAATCACAGCCAACTGTGTCAGAAGTTAATTGAGAATATTCAGTCAATACTGAAACTAATTGGGGACCTTTATATTATCCAGCCATACTATAATGTTATTAATTATTTCTCCACTGTCAATAAAAGCACAACTCCCATTGGAGTTTAAAAGCAATTAGTTCTGGTGAGGAAAATACTGTAAATGTTTATGTTGTTTTTTAGGCAATTTCCTTTAAAACATGCTTAATGCAAGAGGCATCAGACAACTACCAAAATTAGAATAAGTCTTTGATCCAGTTTCTCAAACTGCCCTCACTGCCAGGAAATCCATCATATACATTAGCAGATTAATAAGTCAATAAAATCAATTTTAGGTGATACTTTTTTCTGATATTTAATTTTTTCCCTAAACAGAAAATTACTCAAAGAGTTCATTTAGATGACTTACTTCCAAAAAACATTTTGGCCTATGATTAGAATAGGTTGTTTTTATTTTTCCTGTTCCCTAATTCTTCTAAAAGAAATCCTACCACGCAAAAGGCTTTCTTTTTATAACTCAGGGCTATTCTGTTCTGATCATTTTCAAATCAACATTTGTCTTAATGCCTGTGTCAAAGACAACGTGTCTGACAGCGCTCATCATTTATTTCATGGATGAGGACTGCCAATGTGGGTGAAAGCAGAGTAGGTCACCTCAGATGTGCATTGCCTTTTGTCAATCTGAGCTTTGTAGAGTTTGACTAAAATGGTACGTCGCAATGCACTGATGCTCTCTATTGCCACCAATCTAGGACTCAGCTGGCTTTTGGCTGGTATGGTAACTTGCAAACTTTTCTTTCCTTTTCTCTTCAGGCGCGCTGAAGGACGTCTCAGACAGGTAAGTAGTGCTGAATGGTAGAATAACCCTTGAAGCTTGTTTGGCCAGTCTGGGTGCAACAGCTTGTCCTTTGACAATCCAAAACGTTTTGTAGCCGTTCTCCTGAAAATATTTCTTTGATGCTGAATTGGCTTGAAGGTCCGAAAGCTCATTGTCACAGCCAAGGTATTTTACGTCCTCGAGACTGCAAATGGAAGGTCCATCACACAGGATTCCTTAGATATGTATTCTTTAACATCGGCAAAACGGGATTTAATTTTGTCCCAAAGCATGTTCACGTGCCGGGTAAACTTTGACATTTTTCCAACTCTGTACTCCAGTTTCCGCACAAAAACCTAGAGAGCATCTTTTCACTGCATGACGTTTGATTCAGGACCCTGCATCCGCTTGTTTGTCTCTCTTTGAAAGAGTGAATGTATCCGCTAGGTGTGCCGTTTTGATCCAGAACGCATGAAACGCATGAAACGCACAAACACTTGTCCAAGCAACAAACACCGTACTTCTGTGTGTAAGAGCAGTGTTTGATGCTCTTCATCCTCACACTGCTGGGCAAACAGTCTCCTGGTAGTAGGGGAAGCCTTCATGAAGTTTGCAACTTCAACAACAGTCGCCAGGGTGTTACTAAGGTCTTCCGAAAGTTTTTTACTGGACAATGCTTGGCGATGTGGCATGCAGTGTAAAATTGCGCACCCTGGGGCTTTTTCCTTCAATCGGCTGTTAAATACCTTGTTTTTGCCCATCAAACCTGCAGCCCATCAGTGCCGCATGCAACAATATTTTCGTAGGACAGATTGTTGGACAAGTGATAACAGTCCATAGCTATAAAAATATCTTGGCATTTTGTTGTTGTGGCTAGATTGGTAGACATAAAAATGTCTTGTTTCAATTCATCACCATCAATGTATTGCACATACTGTAATCGATGAGCACGGATTCGTCTGAAACTGTTGTTGTTTCATCCAACTGAATGGCAATGGGAACATTCCTAAGCTTCTTGTGTAGCTGGTTTAGACTCAATCTCCAGTCATTTTATCAATTCTGTCTATGACAGTGTTGTCAGAGAGTGGTTCTCACTTTATCGACCACCTGTGGCTCACAAAACCCTTTCTACAATTTTCAGGCAGGCAGGTTTGATTAGCTGCTCTTCAATACTGTGAGGCTTTTTTTCCTTGGCAATTAATAGTGAACACTCAAAAGAAGCCTCAATGGCTCTGTGTAAATCACTGCCTGCTCTTTTAAATGCTTTTCTGATGTCTGTGGATCTTTTTGATAGTGCCAAATGCTTCTGCGGTTAGAACCACTGTTCTAACCAACACCTATCTTTAAATATTTCTATGCCAGTAGTCCGTTGATAGTCGAGTATGTTTTCATCTGACACTCGATGGGGTATGTCTATCCTAATGATTCAAAATTAAATATTTGAATATAACCAATATTTGGTTAATTTGTTTTAGATTTATTTGTTTGGAAAGCAGAAACCGATCTCAACAGGATCTCAAACTCCCAGAATTGTTCATACTGGGAATATGCTAATGAATTGAATGAATGTACCATTTCCATAAATTTGAATATGTTTTACTTTGAGGGTTAGAACATCTTTTCGGAAACCAACATTATAGTGAACATTGCTTTTCTGAACATACATAACACAAGCCTAGTAAGATTTCACTTCATGACACCAGGGGACATGAATCCTATGGGACATGGCCTGTGAATGTATATTATTATGTTTAAAATAAATCCCAAATCATCAAATGATGGCCGTACACATTGGGGTTAAAATAGAACGATATAATATATTGCACATTTTAAATGCAACCCTTAGTTCTCTGCAGAGAAGGGCAATTTCAGAGACTTTGAAACCTTGACTATTTCTTTACTCATTCAGTGCAGAAAGATAAACGCATTGTCAAAGCACAACTCAATCATTTACTGGTTCTTTGTGGATTGGTTCTGTCTGAGTCTGGTCTGTAATAGCTCTTGACTTCAAAGCAGCTCAGGTGACGTTGCGATGCAACCAGAGGCCAAGATGTTAAATGCACTTTTCTCTTCTTTTTCCCCCACACTAACTGCCTGCCATGGCTCCATATACGTTAGAGGGGCTGAAGTCCTCCATAATCCACCGAAACGGGGGGGAACATGTCTTATAAAGAGGGATTGCTGAAGGGCTGATTATGGGGATGTTCTGCAGTAGATGGGGCTATTTGTCAATGCAGGACCACCGTGAGTATTAAAGAGGAGGTGACAAAGAGATGGTGTGTATGTGCGTGCTTGTGTGCATGCGGTAGTGGGCGCGGTAAAAACGTATCTCTCTCTACGTCCCCATGATAAAGTACTCGTTGACTGGAATCAGCGCACTTGTGGGAGAACATCCCTCCTGCAAATGACTAACATGTGCTCGCAAGTGTCCGACGCTGCCTAAAGGTGTTGTCAAAGCACAAAGAGCTAAGGTATGTGTCACTTGTCCCCAGCTCCAAGTGTCCAAGGAATGGGGAGGCCTCCCGTTCTTGGCAGACATACCCTATTAGTGAACCCAGAGTGTGGTGGTCCCTTGTTTACATTAGGGGAGCTTACAGCCACATGTACTAGAAATCTAGAGAAAAGCACGAGGTGAGATTGTGTAAAACTGCGGGTCTCTATAATAGCCGCTACATATCCTGCAGCCTCCCTAGGAAGCGTGCGGCAAGTTTTCGAAGCAGCCCACCTCAGGTCTTTGCAGATGTAAATGCAGTTGTTCTGGAACGTCTCAAGAAATGTTTATCGTTGGGAAATATGTCACGTGTAGTTTCAAAGGAGAAAGAGTGCTTCCAGAGAGAATGTAAGCAAGCAGCACAAGCGAGGAATATCACAGTTGTACAACTATACTTGCCAGTTCTAATTATATAGCTAACTAGCTAGTTACCTTTAATGCATGATTTTTTAGAACATGTCTTAGTTTGTTGCTCAACTGCTTTTCTTTCAGGTCAACAGGCTGGTCTGGTTTCTATGCTAAGAGTGCACGCATCCAGCTCGAGTTATCTCGCATGACAGTCCATGACACACACAACTGCGCAATTTCCATCACGCAACATGACAATTATGGACATTTTTATTCAAATAAAAAATTATGTGAACAGTGTTTTACTTATTTGACAATTTTTGACATCTAAATAGGCCCTCAGATGTACACACTAGTCCCTCTATGCCTGGTGTATTTTAATGAAGCCTGTGTTATTATACCTCCTCTCAGACTGCTGATGTAAGGACCCTTACAGTAGCAACATCATCAGTTCACAACAAAAGCCCCCCCGCTCTTATCCAAGTCTGTGAGACGGCCCACCATATCAGCAGACAGCATCTCTTGACTGTGATTGGGCCAAAGTGACTGTGATGAGGAAAATCATGCCCTCAGTAGTTACACCAGAGTGTTAATTAAAACCTTAATGGACAGATCAGCATTAAGCTGCTAAGAGTGGTGATTCTAGCCACCCATATCTACAGTAGCTACATCCTTTTAGATACACCCTTTTAGCTTGGTTGCAGAAAAAGGCCTGGAATATACTACAGTAGCCATCAGTCACCAGACTTGAACCCCAGAGAAAATCTCTGGTGGAATTTGAAGCAGCATGCAAACCCAAGAATATTACTGAACTGGAGGCCGTTGCTCATGAGGAATGAGCTAAGATTCCTCAGGAACGGTGCCAGAGGCTGGTGTCTGGCTATGCATCTTGTTTGCAGCAGGTCATAACAGGGTGCTCTACTAAGTACTAAAGATGCTTGCCATGAAGGGGTTGAATAATTTTGAGACTGGAGAAGTCATTATCAGTTGCATTTACAGTTGGATTTGGGGAAACCACTTGAAGCATTTGCTATGCAGAGCTATATCAATTGCTTTTGTTTGATTTGTTCATTGCAAACAGCTGACAGTCTGTACATTTTGACAATAAACCTGATTTGCAATGGGGGTGGAATCATTTTGATTACAACTGTAGCTACTACTGTCTAGCTACTACTGTCTAGCTACTACTGTCTAGCTACTCCCTTTCAGCTACTCCCTTTCAGCTACTCCCTTTCAACTACTCCCTTTCAGCTACTCCCTTTCAGCTACTCCCTTTCAGCTACTCCCTTTCAGCTACTCCCTTCTCGCTACTCCCTTCTCGCTACTCCCTTTTAGCTACTCCCTTTTAGCTACTCCCTTTTAGCTACTCCCTTCTCGCTACTCCCTTTTAGCTACTCCCTTTTAGCTACTCCCTTTTAGCTACTCCCTTCTCGCTACTCCCTTTTAGCTACTCCCTTTTAGTTACTCCCTTTTAGTTACTCCCTTTTAGTTACTCCCTTTTAGTTACTCCCTTTTAGTTACTCCCTTTTAACTACTCCTTTTAGTTACTCCCTTTTAGCTACTCCCTTCTCGCTACTCCCTTTTAACTACTCCTTTTAGTTACTCCCTTTTAGCTACTCCCTTCTCGCTTCAACAGATGGATGACTAAGACACCCTAACCATGCCAAACCCAGATACCATCCTAAACTAGAGTTAACAGTACAGGTAACTGGGGTGGGCAAGAGCAGAGACAAAATTACACAGCAAAAAGCCACCTACTTTAATCTGTCTCTTATTAATCTGACTGTACTGTATGAGTCAGAGCTGGGAAAGCAATTTCAGACCATTTATTCCTTTAAAGGCATGACTAATGAGAAGTGTTTTGGTGGTCTAGCTGCTTTAACAGCGTGGATGGTGGTCAGAGTGAAGGCCCACACTGTGGACCAGTCAACCATAATCACAGTCCTGGTACACCCTCCTTGCCTTTGTGCTCCAGTAACCACCCTGGTACGTTTCCCTTTTATACTCCCAAATGGTGTGCTGTTGGTGGCCTGAAAAAAACATACTGCTGTGCTCTAAGCTCACTAAAGAGAATTTTAGAGCATGCATGCGATAGAGCTCATGCTCATACATGAAGTTAAAGCCAACAAAGAAAATTCCAAACAATTGTCAAAAATGCAAAGAAAATACAATCCCTAACAATTTATGATAAATATAACACCTTGAAGGTGAAAGAAAAAACTAATAATTAATATTTGTCGTAACACAAAGGGCCCTATTTTAACGATCTAAGCGCCGGGCGCATGGTCTAAAAGGGTTGTACTAATTGTCTTCATTAATTCATAGTGTGTTTAAACCAATCAGAGATTCATCTCCCATTCCCTTTAAGAGCCAGCCGTGTTTGTACCTTTCGCGCATTGTTATTATGACGGCATCTTTTGCATGTCCGTGTGCTGCTGCGCTTCCCTGTGTGTGTGCAACAAGCAGAGTGCGCACGCGCTGTGCATACGCCTAGGTGCATTTTACTAATTTGCTGTTAAAATAACAATGACATACCGCGTCATTGAATTTAGACCAGGTTTCTGTTGGTCAATTGAGGCATCGGAAAGTGATCGCGCAAGGTAGCAATACACCCAGAATTATCCTGAACACACCTCCCTGTTAGACCAGCACACCCATGGGTGCAAATATGGGCGCAGGTGCACTTGCTATTTAAACGACCCGGGCGCCGGACAGGAAATTAACAACTACGTCGGTCTTAAACTAGCAAAGACACTTGCGTTCGGGCATTGTGTTGCGTTGCACCGGGTGCAAGACAGGGACCACTAAGACAATTATGTTTTACCTTAAGCGTAACTCTCGCCAAAATGCAACCTAAGGTCCTTTTGACACTTTTTGACTCGCAAAACGGGAGCCACCAGAAAACATACTGCTAAGGTGAGTTGTAAAATAGCGATTCTGATGCTATCATATTAGTGCCCCTATCACTCCCGTTCAAAGGGCGATTTGACCGAAACCAAAAATAGGGAAAATCTTAAACGTGGCGTTTCCGTCCTAATTATGCTTTTTAATGAAAGTTTGACTAAGATACATTCAAAAAAAGACAGGTCACATTTTGGCAAGAGTTACGCTTTAAAACTTTTAGAGTAGGTTACAGCAACTTGATATTCCTTCAAGTGCACTACTAAAGAGTGTGGGACTTGTGTGTAGCACTCACCTTGTACTGGAACAAGAAGAGGCCGCAGAAGAGGCTGTAGAGGTCAGAGGTCAGCAGGGAGAGGTTGACCGATGTGGCGCTGGTTCTTTTGATAACCACAGGCATGAAGCTGTACAGGCCAAACATGCAGGCACTGAAGCCAATGTAGAGCAACCCTGGGGACACACAAACACATAGCATGCTGAGTGACAGAGCAGTAAGGACAGAGACTGGACTGTGATAATTAACTGTAGAGGGCTCTCTAGAATACCAAGTACACAGCTAGGAAACCTTCACCTCTCTGGAGTCTAAAGGCGTGTGGTGTTTTGTTGTGTCTATAGAGACAGAAGGGCTTTGGTGAGAGAGCAGAGATGGTCTCATCCCCATTTTTCATCAAATTTGATTATGCCATTTACAGTGGTTAGAACGCTGTCCCTATGTTTTGCTGGATCGTGCCACGTTCCCTCTGCATACTAATATTATTGATTAGGAGCACACTAATGTCAGCAGTCACATCTTTGCCTTTAACTGAAAATGGTTCTTTGACAAAAAAAATGTGAGAATACCGGACGTGTAGCATGTGAGAACACTAAAGGTCAGCGACGGTCAAACAACACAGGACGAAGTGAGCTACAGACAGGAGATCTTGACGTTGTGACGGAGAGACATTGCACCTGTGATGTAGGGAGCACAGGATTTCCGGTATTATTTTGTCCTGCAGAAACACAGTAATGGGATTTAGTGTCAGTATGAAATGAAATTACCTGCTCATCTAGTTTAAGGGCCAGGTTTTTGAAAGGATATGACTTTTACTGCCTCTGTTGGAATGACAACATAGACAGATAATGGTAATTTGTCTGAAAACAGAATGTAAACAGCACTTATCCAGCAGATTCCACTCTCACATGTTACTAATGCTGCCAAGGACATTTCCCAATCACTCATTCCACAAAAAGCAATCAGGATCTCATTCAATCGCTTTTCACATTCAGAGTCATTACATATCAGGGGATGTGTCCTTAGCAGAGGGCAAAAATATCCAATTGTTTCTCTGCAGTGAGAAAGTACTGTAGGATCCCTGACAATAGGTGTAAACTTGAGCAATTCACAACCGATCGTTTTCAGTGTTAAAAGTGGAATCCATCCAGTTGTACAGTAGCTGGAGCAATATACGTGGAGCAGTATGATGTTGTTTGTCAGCTTGATCTTGCACTAAAATTATAAATCTTTAATTTAATGAAACAATTTCAAAGAAAATACTGTCTTAAAGAATTCATCTGACTGTACATAACATCTGTACTACGCAATGTTACATCCCAAAACAAAGGCCTCCATTAAAGATCAAGGGGACTTGAGTAACATGAGCCACACTAGAAGGCTTTTATCCACACAAGATATATATATTTTCTCCAGTGGGAAATCTTCTTCAACTTTCTTACCCAGTGCCATTGACTTTCTCGCACAGTGACATGTTTTTCTCCAGGCGCTCTGGGTCGAACAGCTAAACAGAAGGCCTCATGAGTTATTCAGATGACAATTCACTGTCTAGCAGGATTGGAGCTTTCACACCAATGAGAAATATGTCCAGCGCTTGCTTAAGTTCAAGGGTATCACCAGGCTTTGTTTTGATGACGTAAAATTACGACGCTACTTTTAGAAACACAGCTGCAATCTAAATTAATATTAACTAACATTAAAATTCCTGTTATTAGGAAAGACGATAAATATTTAAATGAGAGTTAAGAAATTCCAGCGACAGAGCAGATGGTTTGAATGCTTTACTCAAGGAAAATTTTCTTATAATAAATATCAAATCGTTTAGCGTAAAACAAACATTTTGTGTGGTGAGATTGAAAATGGAAGGCACAAAATCTTATCCCACCAAGTGTTTGGTGGATGCACACAATCCTCCAATACATTTTACATGGCCACGTCCTCATTATTTTTCTAGGGCGGCCCAATCTTGGCTAAACAGTCCCTTCTGCTTCAGGCACCGTTGTGCTGCCCGCCAAAGCAGTGACAGTTAATGACGTGCCCCTCAAGCAACCGCAGACTGGCTAATGCGTCTGTGACAGACTGGCTAGGTAGCGTCTCCTGGGACGCTACCTGAACAAAACTATTGGCACCACATGCTGTCGCTCGATCAAAAGAAATTATATGAATCCAAGTGGATTATGGATCGAGTCATTAGTTAATTTAGTTTCTATTTTGTACTTTACAAACTTATTTTCCTGCATTGTCAAATTGAAATCTGTAAGTAAGAAGGTCCTAATATAATTTCCTGGTACATATAGCCCTGCTGTACTTGCAGGACAAGCTACGTCATGATAGTCAGTGTTTCCAACTTTATCCAAAACCTCCAAGACAAGGCAGTGCAAATTGGCATAGCGCTTCCCAGGATTTGGAATAGAAAAGTCGGATTATCAAACTTGCCACGTTGCTCTCTAGCGACTCCTTGTGTTTAGATCAGGTGCCTGCCTGTAAGTTTAATCGTGGAAGTATAATTGGTGAATGTAATCATCGCACACATGATCTGACTAAAAGCTTCCGTGCTGGATGAGCATTGCTGAAAGAATCGGCCACCTCGGCGACACGTGGTTGGATGAACCATGTGAGCGCCCTACATCATCCTGCATCTGTCCAACGAGTTGCGGAGCTGCCGACAAGGCAGAATTAGAGGGAAATTGTACACGACCAATTGGGAGGGAAGAAAAATAATTATAAAAACAAAAGAACAAAAATGTTTGCTGAAGACACAATGGTGTAGGCCAGATATCGGTTGATGATAAGATGTAACCTGTATTTACGTTAATCTTTCTACTTCTGGACAGGCTGCATCACTGCACGGTAAGGCAACTGCATCAACGAGAAAAGCATTGTGCTTCAGAAGGTTGTGTGTATGGCCGAGTTCATCACTGGGAAAGACAGCATCACAGGGGGTCCTGAAAGACAGTAAAACACTACAGCTACCTAAGCCATAGACTATCCTCTATTTTACTGCATACCAGTGCGTCAAGTCCTACTACAAATTACCTGCTCTGACCCTGCGTGTGTGAGCTGTATGTTAAATGAATTATTATTGCATACTTTTAGCTCTCTGATTTTCAATGTTAGTTTTTTGGGCCCTCTGTTCAGTGCTAGGTCTTTCTTTGCTGTGCCTTCACAGTCCACTGAACAGTGGTAAAGATGGGATAAGATCAAAGACTAAATATCCAGTACTGTTGACATTTGCGTGAAGAACACAGTTTCTATTTAAATAACAAGTCAACACATTTTTACTAGAAATCTACACAACCTTTCACTAGCCAACATATTTCTCCCTCTTCTCACAAGAATTTATATAACACTCTGTCTTGGTGGTTTGTTGCATTTTTCATTGTCTGTGAAGAGATCATTAAATTGTAATGGCCAACGATACTATTCTCAGTAAAACCTAGTCTGGCTTGTTGCAAATGAGGTGGTCATTTAACCGCCCTTGTTAGAAGTAAATTAATATAGAGCAGCTAGTGGATGCCGTCCCATCCTACATGTAATTTGTGGCACAACAAGATGTTCATGAAGGCTGACACGCTTAGCCAGCCTGTATCGTTACTGTATATCAGCGTCCAATTTATCTTAGCTCAAGCCCAACCCCCGACCCCATGTATTAGCTGAGAAATCTGCCAGTGAAATCTGCCATTATGGCCTAACTGATTGAGTGAGGATGATCTGATGATCTATAAGGATGGGACGGATATCTCGACTAGCCAATGTTTAACCATCCTTGTATATCACCACATTCCCCTCTACCCCCTCCCACCCTACCACCCGCCAGTCCCCCATCCAGTTCCGGCTCTAAGCAAAATTTGCCGAATCATGATTTGGGGGCCCCCCCTACCACGCTGAGTTATCTGTGCACTCGATTGGGGGCCCCTTGTTGGCCAGGGGGCCCCAAGCAGCCGGTAAGTTCCCTTTGCCTCGGGCCGGCCCTGCCCCCATCCCACCTACTTAGATTAGCTTACCAATTTGCCAGTCCCAGTGCACCTTCAACAGCTCCTTGTGTTCCATGATGGCCCTGCAACAGAAAGAAACATTGCCAATTCCTGTCAGGCACAGATGAGCTTTGTGACAGAGTGGAATTAAACAGTATCTGTGACGAGGTGGATCGCAAGACTTTCCTAACATGAAAGCTCCATTTTGACAGCCAAACACCTGTATTGGTGATGGGTGACACGTCCATCGCATCATAGCGACCTCTGAAAGACTGTGGAAGGAATCCTGGGAACTCTATTGACAGAACCATCTGTCACCTGAGGGACAGTAACTATAGAAACATGTCAGTCCTTCCATTCCAGACCGGAGGAATGGAAAACCATCCACACAGTTCTTCTGTCACATCGTTGTAAAAGAAAAAAAAGAAAACATTTCATTGGTGTGCCGGTGCTGATGTGTTACCAAGGTTACGGTCTCATCTGGCAATCCTGTGTCTAAAAAGAACATCAGCGAGACACACCAGCAGGTCCCGGCGGTTCAACTGCTTTTCAGGCTAGGGAGGGATTCATACGCGGAAGGATGAGCGCAGGGCGGTGCCTATTAAAAAGGGGGTGTCAGCTGTCCCCTTTAAGCCTCAGAATGAGCTCATTATAAAGTAGCAAATGCGCCATGGAAGAAAGATGCATTGTGCTGCTACCAGTCATGTGATCTCCAGGGAAAGGGTGGATACCATAAAGCCAGCTGGTGGGTTGAAACTGAATATGAGCCATGTCTGTACATACAGTACATCTAGTTGAAGCATATATCCACTACAAGATGACCGTTGCCTACAGAGTAGCAAGAGGATATATCCCATCGTACATTCAGTCTACAAGCAGAGTTCAGTTCTCCAACTATTTATAGTAGTCTTGTTTTGAGTTTTTACCAATGCACTAATACTCTGGACAAAAGCAGTAGTCTAGTTTTACAACACATTTTGATTCTGTTTGATCAAAGGTGAATGGTAAGTAAAATATGCATTCGTTCATAGGAAAAATGAAATTATTACAATGTGACTAAAAGTCTGTTATTTTCTATGAAATAAAAATATTTTAGCAATCTTTAACTCTCATTACGTGCACAATTTGATGGCCTTGTCCAACCACAGAAGACCAGCTATTCAGAGTTATAGTAGACTGTTAATTTGAAGCACTTATTTGATGATCCCCCTCGTCAGTCAGCTCTAACAGAGTCAAGTTAGCGCTGGCGCTACGTCAATAGGCTATATTGGTCAGTGCAGATGAATGTGTTTGATACAACTTTGTGAAATAATGATAACTTGTGTGAGAAACGAATGTTCTTTCACAAAGTAAATCCCAAAGTTGTGAAGCCCAACTGCTTTTGGTACATAAAATATACATTTTGTATAATAAAAGTCAATTGCATGGTTTAAAACATATATTTTCTTACCTCTCTGCCGACGAGGAAGCTTGAGCCCTACTTCCTGCTTTCAGTCTGCTAAGAGGGCACGTTCAACTTGTAAAAAAATATGCTGACATCTTTTTCTAATTTCAAACTTTGCTCTGTCAATAATATATTGTCAATCAGGGAGGATATCAAATGAAGAATATATAATTGATAGACTGATGGAATTTTGTGTTGAGAAACTACTGAAGTATGAATTTAGAAGAAGACTGCGTATTTTTAAATCTTGAACATCTCAATAGCACTGGGCTGGAAAGAATCACATGATCTGTTTTTTCTTTCAGATTGGCATTGAACTCAGAAAAGGTATGCTTGAAACCCAACAACTAACATTTATAATACAAGATGTATATTTTATGTACCAAAAGCAATTGGGCTTCCAGATTTGGGGGGGTTCTTTGTGAAAAAAAAAAATTTTCACACAAATGTTATTTCAAGTTGTAACAAACGCATTCATCTGCACAGAGCCATATAACCTTTTGACCTAACACTGGCACTAGCTTGACCCTGTTCTCCCTGAGTGAGATAGCTAACTGATGAGGGAGACCGTCAAATAAGTACTTCAAACGATTTAGGAATATAGACAAATTATGGAATTCTCTCTGGGTTCCCCTTGAACAGTATTTGAGTCAGACTTACAGCTGAATGCCGCTGAAGAAGGACCCAAATAGCCCCATCATTCCCAGGAACTCCACCCTGCTCAGGTTCTTAACGATGAACTCCTCGCACACATTAGAAATGCCGTAGAGGGTGGCCCCTCCCAGAACCAGCAAGTCACCCAGGAGCTTATGGTCCCCTAAGGGAGATCGAGAGGGAAAGTGGGGGTAAATAGAATCCAATATAACATTTACATCATTTAGCAGAATATCACATTGCTTGCTGAACCAGGAAGTATTGGCCAGCACAGACTATTTTCAAGTCAATCTCCTAAACACAGAAGACACATCTGGCCTGCCTTGAACAATGATTAAGGGCAATTCAAAACATAAGATAAACCCCTTCCTATTTGTGTTTATGCACTGCCTTTGCCCAATCAGGATTCAACCAAAATCAAAAAAAAATCAGTGAAGAGGAAAAAAATGGGAACAGCGCATATAATTATTTAAAACATATGAGCCACTGCTGGCAGACTATGTACAGTAATACAGACTCTATATAATACAGATGCTATATAATACAGGCTCTATATAATACAGATTCTCTATATAATACAGACTATGTAATACAGTCCCTATATAATACAGCATCTATAGTTATAAGACAAACTCTATATAATACAGAGTCTATATAATACAGACTCTATAGGTATAATACAGACTCAATATAATACAGACTCAATATAATACAGACTCAATATAATACAGACTCAATATAATACAGACTCAATATAGTACAGAATATAATAATTAACATTTCAATCATTTAGCAGCCACTCTTATTCAGAGTGACTTACAGTAATTACAGGGACATTCTCCCTGGAGCAACTTAGGGTAAAGTGCTTTGCCCAAGGACACAATGACATTCTGCTCACCCGGGAATTAAACCAGCAACCTTCTGACTAAAAGTCTGTACACAGGAAATTGTGTTCAGGCAAAACACATTTTCTAATCAGTATTTCCTAGTGAAGTTCCTAAATATACACTGCTCAAAAAAAAGGGAACACTTAAACAACACAATGTAACGGCAAGTCAATATCACTGTGAAATCACACTGTCCACTCAGGAAGCAACACTGATTGACAATCAATTTCACATGCTGTTGTGCAAATGGAACAGACAACAGGTGGAAATTATAGGCAATTAACAAGACACCCCCAATAAAGGATTGGTTCTGCAGGTGGTGACCACAGACCGCTTCTCAGTTCCTATGCTTCCTGGCTGATGTTTTGGTCACTTTTGAATGCTGGCTACACTCTAGTGGTAGCATGAGACGGAGTCTACAACCCACACAAGTGGCTCAGGTAGTGCAGCTCATCCAGGATGGCACATCAATGCAAGCTGTGGCAAGAAGGTTTGCTGTGTCTGTCAGTGTAGTGTCCAGAGCATGGAGGCGCTAGCAGGAGACAGGCCAGTACATCAGAAGACGTGGAGGAGGCTGTAGGAGGGCAACAACCCAGCAGCAGGACCGCTACCTCCGCCTTTGTGGAGCAGGAGGAGCACTGCCAGAGCCCTGCAAAATGACCTCCAGCAGGCCACAAATGTGCATGTGTCACCAAGATAACACCAAGATTGGTAAATTCACCACTGGTGCCCTGTGCTCTTCACAGATGAAAGCAGGTTCACACTGAGCACATGTGACAGACGTGACAGAGTCTGGAGACGCTGTGGTGAACGTTCTGCTGCCTGCAACATCCTCCAGCATGACCGGTTACCGGTGGGTCAGTAATGGTGTGGGGTGGCATTTCTTTGGGGAGCCGCACAGCCCTCCATGTGCTCGCCAGAGGTAGCCTGACTGCCATTAGGTACCGAGATGAGATCCTCAGACCCCTTGTGAGTAGGGTTGGGTATCGTTTGGATTTTAAAGATTCCGATGCCGAACCGGTACTTTTAAAACGATTTAGAGTCCTAAACGATTCTTAAAACGATTCTTGAAAAACTGAAAAAATTGCATTAAAGAAAGGCTCTTATAGAGTTTTTATAGAACATTATTTAAATTTAACAATATATCAAAAATTGTATTACTTAAATATATAATAATTAAACCTAAGTCACCTAACACACAACTAAAATAATTTAATAATAAATAACAGTTACACTATTAACAAGTAACAACAAAATAAATGTTGAGTTGGTATGCTAACTAAACCAGCTTCAAACTTTAGCAGTTCCTTTGCAGGAAAATGACCATATATGCCTTCTCTGGCAAGTGTCACACCCACACCTTCTTCGAGGACCTTCCGGCTCTCTCAGTCACCGGAATACTAGGATTTCATTAAGTGTCAAGTCCAGGGTATATTGTTCAGCGGTAGTACCTTATATGTTAGTGGACCTCTAGCCTTCTCTATGTTTCATTATAGACACCAGTGTTCCGTTACGCAGCTGTTGCCTATTGTAATTAAGAGAGTATATTACCAGATCATTTGTGGCCTGCATTTTGTTGGTTAATCCGCTGGTGTACCTTGTCTTGTTCTCGTTCTGGACTTGTGTATGTTATATTGAGTATCTGATTAAAACCGCCATACCTGCGATTTCTTCCATTCGTTATACATTGGGAATGAGCATGACAGCAAGACTGTACGACGTGCTCTCCTGACTTATTCTTTTGCGCTACCGTATCTCAGACGTTTTCCCAAATGATGTTCTTAGGAAACTATTTTGAAAACATGATTTAAATTGTATGCCAACATATTTATGGTGTTTTTATGTTGCGCTGCCCGTGTTGTTATTAGGCTATATTCGTCCTTCTATTACGTTTCACCTGCATGTTTCATTTTGCCGGTTCATGCAAGAAATTCCACACATTCCATATCATTCTAAATTATATATTAACGTTCACGGTTATGGTTAGCTATGTGGTTACCATTGATTGTATATGTTGTTACTGAGGTTAAAGGTTAGGATAGGGTTAACGTTACTAAAAAATATATATAATGTGCAACACGCTTGCATCACGCTGGAATGGAGAAAAACACACAAAGCATCCATCTGGATTTGAACTCGCAAACTCTGGGATGAAAGTTGGGAAAGTTTGGCATTGTAAAAGTAGCCTACATTTACGGGATCTAGCTAACGGTAGACTACAGAGAAAGTGTGATATTTTTACGTCTGTTTCGCAGCATCAGAGGGAAAATACTTCAGTCGACACATTAAGTGGAATCGAAATTAGGAACCGAAATTTGCGTTCTGATCCGGTACGATTCCTACCGGTTGCGTAGGAACCGGTTCCATAGTGGAACCGGGTTTCAGTACCCAACCCTACTAGTGAGACCATATGCTGGTGCGGTCGGCCCTGGGTTCCTCCTAATGTAAGACAATGCCAGACCTCATGTGGCTGGAATGTGTCAGCAGGTCCTGCAAGAGGAAGGCATTGATGCTATGGACTGGCCCGCCCGTTCACCAGACCTGAATCCGATTGAGCACATCTGGGACATCATGTCTCGCTCCATCCACCAACGCCACATTGCACCACACTCTCCAGGAGTTGGCGGATGCTTTAGTCCAGGTCTCGGAGGACATCCCTCAGGAGACCATCCTACACCTCATCAGGAGCATGCCCAGGCATTGTAGGGAGGTCATACAGGCACGTGGAGAATACACACACTATTGAGCCTCAATTGACTTGTGTTAAGGACATTACTTAAAAGTTGGATCAGCCTGTAGTGTGGTTTTCCACTTTGATTTTGACCTCTATATCCAGACTCCATAAAATCCCATTTGATTTCAATTGATAATTTTTGTGTGATTTTGTTGTCAGCACATTCAACTATGTAAAGACAAAAGTATTTCATACGTTTAGTTCATTCCTTCAGATCTAGGATGTGTTATCTTAGTGTTCCCTTTATTTTTTTGAGCAGTGTATGTCAATTTGAATGACTGGAAGTCAGAATTTAGATTTTAATGCGAAGATCAAGATAATCTGTATTGAGGTAAAAAGTGATGGGTTGGAAATGTAGTTAAATCATAAAGAAAATAAATCCTACATTACTTACAAACGAACAGTAATTATTCCTGCAAATGATTCAGCTTCTACTACCTACACATAAAAGGAAAATAATGCTCTGATCTTCTAAATCTTCTAAAAGTAATTGAAAACAATTAGATTATTTTTCTGAATTTAGGTAATTCAAATGTTAAATGACTTGTATATAATGGGTAGGTATGGAATGACATTTAGAAAGTAACCTATAATAACCCTGGCTATTAAATGACTGGTACCATATGCGTAGAAGCAGGGACATGTGGACATTTCCCCATAAAGTTCAAAGCAGGTGTGGTGGTCCGTTCAGCCCCCAATAGTAAGAAAAGCTCTGGAGATAATTAAGGGACGACTGCAAAATCAGCAATGTCTCTGATTTTACTATTGATAGGTATGTGATAAGTAAAATAAAAATGTACAGACAATTTCTCCCAAATTCTAAATACAAATATTGTCATTCACACCATTAATTTGCAGAAAATTACAACTGGTCAAAATAACACAAAAGATGCAGTGTTCTCAGACCTCGAATAATGCAAAGAAAATAAGTTACTGTTAATTTTTAAACAACACAATACTAACGTGTTAACTTAGGAAGAGCTCAGCAATCATTATTTGCTGAAATAATCATAATTTTATTATAATAATAATGATAATAATAATAGGCTTTCATGCATCTTGGCATGCTCACCAGTCTTTCACATTGATGTTGTTTGACATTATACCACTGCTGGTACAAAAATCCAAGCAGCTCGGCTTTGTTTGATGTCTTGTGACCATCCATCTTCCTCTTGATCACATTCCAGAGGTTTTCAATGGGGTTGATTTAAGAAAAACCTGCAGTGGTCTATATTTATTCCAGAGCTATATGTCTCCCCTTCAATATCAAACTCACTGCTACGCATTTGACAGATAAGATATCATTGGTTTGAACTTGAAACCAAAGTGTACTGTATAGGGATAGTCAGCACAAGCCTGAAACAGATTTAGAATCGATTCTATCAATTCTGAGAAATTAAACTCTAGCAGTGCATTTTCAATGAAACTCTAGAGGTGTGTTTTTAATGAAACTCTAAACTCCTGGGCTTTAGAACATGTAATGTGATTTAGATTGTAACATGGATTATTCATGTGGAACCAAAACTCAATCTATTTATCCAAATCTTTTAGAGCTGGGGGAATGAAGGAGTATTTCATGCTGTAGTGAGTGCAGAAAGCTTTCCGTGGATGTGAAAAGCACACCGCACCAGGGACCATGAGTCTCTGTGTTATTACTAAGGGGTGCTATGAGGCTGAACAACACTGAGGCGGGTGATGGTGAACTGTATTTTGTGTTGGATGTGGGCATTTGTGTGAAGGACACCGCATACTCCTGAGTAAATATTATTTTTTATCACAAAGACCTCCAATGAGTCACAGAAGATGATATTTACTGGGAGCCTTTTAAAAGTTTTATTAATGTAGGGATTGAGGTAATTCAATAACACTGTTTGAATGAACCTCGAGGCAGTAAGAGAGCATGCGTGCGTGTCTTACCCAGACCCTGCTGTCTTCCCACCAGGACGTCTGCCCCGACCATGCAGCCGATGCCCAGCAGGCACACACCGACGCCCACAAAATGTACAGCCTTGTACCTCACTAGCAGGAAGAACCAGGACAGCAGCAGCACCACGGGAATGGTGAAACAGTCTAAGAGCTGAGACAAGGGACACCTGGTTAGAATGGACACTATTAACACAGGGTTTAAATGGACATGATGACCTCTGGTTAGAATGGAAACTATGAACACAGGGTTTAAATGGACATGATGACCTCTGGTTCAGACACTATTAACACAGGGTTTAAATGGACATGATGACCTCTGGTTCAGACACTATTAACACAGG